>JADBJO010007020.1:27500-35000 GCA_016801955.1 Conus betulinus
TGAAAGACCTTCTGTCACATAACTAAGTCTTCATTTCAACTCCGGTTTTCAAAGATACGGATGAAAGCTCCTTTGTGAGATCGTCAATCTTCATTTCCATTCACGTCTTCAAAGATTCAGGTGAAAGACCCTATGTAAAAAAACCCATTATACTTCAATTCAATCTCTCTCTCTCCCCCCCCCCCCCCCCCCCCCCCTTTTTTTTTTTTTTCTTTAAGAGAGTTACAAAAGTACAAAAGCTGTACTGCTCTTCTGTATTCCTGGGAGTCTTTGGCATCAGATGGAGGCTGAGCAGAAGAAGCAGTGCCTTCAGATGGCCTAACTTTGATGCTGTCCTTCAAGTAAATGTCACCGTTTTTCGTTGTTCCCCGACTGTCACCACCCGCTCTAACCCCACATTGTCCAAAATTAATAATAATGACATATAATGCAACTTTGGCTCTTAGCACAGTGTCAGTGTTTGTTCGAGGACTGGAGTAACAGCGTACAGTGTTTGCATCCTCTTAGATGGACTTCATGGTACGTCGGTAAAGAAGGTTGAAAAAAAACAACAACAACAACAACAACAACAATATGGCTCCAAACACACAATCAAAGCTCAAACTTCGGAAGCTTGAGGAGAACTGAACGAAACCATAAAGGGATCATGAGGATGACGGTGATTCGGCTTCAGAAGCAAGGCAACAGACAGGCCTCTGGGTTTTGTGGCTGATGGTCGAAGAATGTGAGGAGAACAAACTTTTTCCTGCTCTCAGAGACGTTTGCTATCCGAAAAGGGTTTCAAAGTCTTGCTGGCGACCATGAAAAGTCCACGAAAAGGCCTCAAATGACTCCTCCTTCCTCCTCGAATGTCAGTCACAACGCCAGTCAGAGCAGTTCAGGGGTGCTACGCAGTAGTTGATAGGATGTCTCCGTATGAGAAGCTGAATTTATCAATAGGTGTCATCAGATCTCCAGATCCTGAAGACTGTTTCTGGGGTAGGAATCAAGAAGGATTCAGGTCCACAGGGAGTTATCGATGTTCACCGTCTCACCTTTGCAGGTCTGAAAGATTCCCAACCAGCATGCTCTCTCTGACATTGTGCGCTCCGTCATTACCACAGACCATCAGAGTTGGCTGACTATGTCCAGATAGACTCTACATTTCATTTCCAACGAGGTGTTCCATTGTAAAAAGAAAGAACGAAAGAAAGTGGCCACGTTCAAGACAGGTGCTTGGGGAGATGTGTGGTCAGTGTTACTACACAGTCTACGAAGTCTTGTAGGGAACCAGCCCTTGATGGGAACGGTGGTGGCAGCCACCCATCACCTCACGGCACTGTCCACAGAGAAATCCATTCAGAAAGTAAAAAAAAAAAAAACAAAACACCATCACCATCACCACCACCACTACTACCATCACCACCTTCAACACGAAGACACCACCACCACTACCACCGACAACAAAAGTTAACGAAAACCTTCCATGGCACGAAGACACGGGTAGTCAGCCGGATGACGTTTTCACAGTGTCATGCTCGGCAGCTGTGAGGAAAGCCTTGTCAGTGCCTGTCTGTCAGACTTGTCCTCGTCAACCAAGTCAGTGGGAGGAGAAGGCAGTAATGATTGCCTCAAGCGGGGGAGTTCAATCCGCCACTTCCCAGGCCGGCCGGCAATCCAAACCTGCTGCTGGGGCGTTGTGGGACACCCTCTCCCCTCGCCTCACCTCAACCTTCTGGTCTCAATGCCAAGAATAGAGGACAAGTCGAGATGATGGCGATGTCTCACAAACTCCCACCTCTCTGTCTGTCTGTCTGTCTGTCTGTCTGTCTGTCAGTCTGTCTCTCTCTCTCTCTGTCTGTCTGTCTGTCTCTCTCTCTCTCTCTCTCTCTCTCTCTCTCTCTCACTGGACCTCAACCTCCCGGCCAGTTGGACGGTGGGGCTGGAGACCTTTCCTAGCAGGCAGCCTTACTTCTGTCCAACCTTTTTTCTGTTACAATGCCAGGGGAGGGCGATGAGATGGGCTGAAAAGTGTCCTGCTGTCCCATTATCATGACGCTGTTTCGCTGAAATAGCCATGCTCTAAATTGCTATCGTTTTCTTTGCCACACCTAAGTCTTTGGTTGCTCTCCAAGAGACTCCAATTCAAGGCGTGATATTTTTTGAATCTTTCTGGTTTTTACTGTTCTTTCAAAACCAGCATAACTGCCTGCAGCTAGGTAAACAAGAGGTGCCTCATTACTCATCCACAAATCTCTTTCACTCAGCCCTGCCCATCTTAATACTTCTCTCCAAACTTTAGCTGCTAGACTTACTTTGCATAGGACGGTAACTGTGCGTTCCTTATATTTACCTCCATCTGTATCTGTCAGTCGACAACAACAGGTCAGCCTTATTGAGAAACTTCCACGACCCTTCCCGCTGTTGGGTGATTTTAGTGGGTATCCTCTGTAGTTGAGTGAGTACCTCATCCAGAAGTCTCCTTCTTGAAGATGTCTCCTCCCAGCTGATTTTTTTTTTTTCCCGGGATGATAGGCCTCCTACATATCTCCATTCTTCTACATTTTCGTGTACAGAATTGTCGATATTCCATCAGTCGCTGGTCCTGGACCATGAGTGGTCTGCTCATGACGATTAGCACGGAAATGACCCCTTTCCTGTAGTTTTGAAATGCAAAGCTACAGAAAGCTGCTGCTTGAGCACCACAATTAGGAAAGAGACTAACTGGGACCTTTTTCAGACATTGTCAGCAAACTACAGATGAAAGAGGAAGTATTGAACAGTCTGGACCCTTCAGAAAGCCTGACAGTCATTCGCGTGAAATATGCCCAGGCCACACTGTTCCCACATATTGTACGAAGCCTTAACGCCCAGAACACTGAGGTTTAACTCTTACCACCCATAGATTAGATCAGGTTTCACGTTGCCTGTACTGCAGACCATCGACATCTAGATATCAGTCCATCAAAAAGTGCGTGTCAGATCAAGATATACTTTCAAAATAGTCAAAGCAGTGCGTATGAAGGAACAAAGACGGAATTGTAAGCCGCCGCGGTGTTTGGAAGATTTTTTTTTTTTTTTTGTCACTTGGTACAACCAGTAGTAAAATGTAAGAACTGTGAAGTGCAATGGCTGGAAAGTCAATGAATCACAGTCATTCAGCTATGGAATTGTCAGTACAACCATGAGTTCATCTGACAATAAATTGGTTTCAGTCCGTCATTCATCTATGGAATTGTCAGTGCAACCATGAGTTCATCTGACAATAATTGGTTTCAGTCCGTCATTCATCTATGGAATTGTCAGTGCAACCATGAGTTCATCTGACAATAAATTGGTTTCAGTCCGTCAGTCATCTATGGAGTGGACTGCGCCAAGTCACCCACATAACAATCACATTCAGTGGACGTTACGGTTGGCAGGCTAACAGTCGTTGACCTGTCTATAACAGAAGGCCAATGGGTGGGCGGCACTCTCTGCCGGGTGGGTGGGGTGGAGGGGTGGGGCAGGTTTCTGTCCAGGGACACTGATGTGAGAGGTCAGTGTCAGGCGGCGCAGTCAGCCTTCCTGCCCCATGGATCTAGCCTGTGTTGTCAGGGGCGGGATTCTGGTGATGTGTGGTGATGGGTGATGGAGCGCTGCCTGACTGCGATTACTGTGGCCTGAGCGTCCATACTTTCAGGTCGGCATGGTGTGCGCCCATCTTAGGGTGGGGCTGAAAAATGCCCCCCCCCCCCCCCCATCCCCACCCCCCTCAGCCGTGATCTGTGAGGACTCTTTTCAGGGGCTCGTACAGCGCTCCAACGACACCGGTCCTGCTCCCTCCTTGAGGCGGTCTCACGCGGCACAGGACCATCACCACTCGAGTAGGAACAAGACCGCCTGATGTACCTGAATCAGGCCTCTTTGGGGAGGAGTGGTGTGTGTGTGTGGGTGGGGGGGGGGGGGGGGGGGGGGGGGGGCAAGAGGCGCAGAAATCCGACATCCACAATTGGGCGACCAGCGTTGTACAGTGGACACCAGTTCACACGGAACCAGAATCAAGAGCTAGACAGCAGCTCACCAGAAAGAAAAAAGAGGACGCAGACTTCCCTTTTTCCGTCTGCGTACGCAGGCTGATACTCCTGCCTGTATAGACAGGCAGTGGAGTTTTTGTCTGTATGACCGTGTTTTTTTTTTTTTGTCCCGCCATTAAGGCAGCCATACTCCATCGTCGGGGAAGGTGCATGCTATGTGTAACGTGTCATCCATACCAACGGCCACACCGACCTTCTCTTCCGAAAGTTGGAAATGGGATTTTACGTGTGTACAAGATGTTGTGCGTGTGTTCACACATGGAACCTCGGTTGATGGTCTCATTCGAAGGCCTGTGTGGGGAATGGAGTCAGAACCAATATTAACTCAGAGGGAAAAATCTCCCTGTACCGAAATTCGAACCCGTAACCGCAGGTCACGAGTCCGGCTCTCTACCAACTGAGCTATTTCCGGCCCCACGCAGACTCCAATCTGGGACAAAATGCAGAACACGAGACGACACCCCGTCCGAAACCAAGCCCAAGACAACTGCACGGAGCAGCCCTGCCACCAAACGTACAGACTTTGGTCTGTAAGGATATCCTACCCTTTAGGGCAGCTGCCGATAGGACGTGATACTCAACCACCAACCAACAGGGGCCCGGTTAAATAGACAGATGGTTCAACAGCTTCACAGTCACTGAACTCCACGATCCTTACGTGTCGCTGTTTTGGGCAACAGGTGACCACTACGTCCCTCAAAGACTGTGATTGTTTATTACACCGGCTCCTGATATACAAGCTTACTGAATGACGCCAGTAGACCTCCTGCTGATGAAGGTTGATTGCTAAGTGTGGCGACTCTTCTCACCTATGACAATGATAGATTTGAGCGGGACAGAGGACATGAGTCACTTTGTGTTTCTGATATCAAGACCAAGAAAAATGAGCCGACACAACCATAGAAACGGAGGTAATCAAGGTTTTCACAAAAGCGGGAGACAGTGCAACTCACAGTAATATTTCAGTACTTCACAGAACACGCAAACAGAGGAAGATGCTTTGTGCTCGTTTGCTTTGTTTGGAGGAAGAAGAGGAGGGAGATGATGGAAGAGAAGACATCATTGACTGGGGGAGGAAGGATACCAAGGTGTGTACGCTAATGAAGACTTCACGCCATTGTGTGCCAGACTTCTGGCGGTGGTTGAGAAGACGGACCAGGTGGACAGAGCTTGGACCAATGAGGGGCGGATGATATGCGGCGACCAGTGGGGCCACAAGGATCTGAGGCAGAGCCATTGACAGCAAAACGCCAGGCGACTGGGCTGGGTCATCTTCAGGAGACGGACTGGGGAGGCCTCAAGGGGTACCCCTATGACACACACCTTATCGGGATTGTTTGCCGTTAGTTTTTACCATGGCAAATGTGATGTCAAAACAATGAAAAAAAAATCCGTGTTGAGGTATGTGCAGATACTCGTAACACACTGTATGAGAGTATTTGTGCTGAGAGTTTTGATGAACTGTGTGAAGACTTTTGTGGCGGACAGCTAGACTGCGCCTTGCTTTAAAGAACCATGCAGTAACGTATATGTCAAACTGAAAGACAATGAACATCTTACTGACAGACAATGAACATCTAAAGTTATGTGATGATATTGTTGGTGCGCTGTATAGAGAATCAGCTGATGATATTGCTTTTGAGCCATGATGCGAAATTGTTGTAGAGCTATACGGTAAGTTATGATATTGTTGATGATCTATGAGGTGTTTTATATGATGATGATATTGTTTTTGAGCTGTGCGGCGAGTCATCTCATGATATTGTTGGTGAGTTTTGAGGTGATATTGTCGCTGAGCTGTTTGATGATGTTGTGGGTGAGATGTGTGGTGGTATTGTAGAAGAGTGGTGTGATGATATTAATGGTGAGTTGTGTGATGACTAATGTGATGATACTGTTTGTAATGATACTGTTTGTAATGATACTGTTTGTAATGATACTGTTTTGTTTGTAATGATACTGTTTGTAATGATACTGTTTGTTTGTAATGATACTGTTTTTGTTTGTAATGATACTGTTTGTAATGATACTGTTTGTAATGATACTGTTTGTAATACTGTTTGTAATGATACTGGTGGCGGGCTGTGTGATAATACTTTCTATGAGCCGTGAGGTGAGGTGAGTTGTGAGGACAGTGTTGGTGATCTGTGCAATATAAACTGTGATAAGCGGCATCTTTGTTGTGGTTATTTGTATAATATAAACTGTGATGATGAGCGGTATCTTTGTTGTTGTAGTTATTTGTGTAATATAAACTGCGATAAGCGGTATCTTTATTGTTGTGGTTATTTGTGCAATATAAACTGCGATGACCAATATCTTTGTTGTGGTTATTTGTGTAATATAAACTGTGACAAGCGGTATCTTTGTTTGTGTGATTATTTGTGTAATATAAACTGCGATGAACAATATCTTTGTTGTGGTTATTTGTGTAATATAAACTGTGACAAGCGGTATCTTTGTTGTTGTGTGATTATTTGTGTAATATAAACTGCGATGAACAATATCTTTGTTGTGGTTATTTGTGTAATATAAACTGTGACAAGCGGTATCTTTGTTGTGGTGGTTATTTGTGTAATATAAACTGCGATAAGCGATATCTTTGTTGTGGTTATTTGTGCAATATAAACTGTGATAAGTGGTATCTTTGTTGTGGTGGTTATTTGTGTAATATAAACTGCAATAGCCGGTATCTTTGTTGTGTTATTCGTGCAATATAAACTGTGATAAGCAGTATCTTTGTTGTGGTAATTTGTGCAATATAAACTGCGATAAGCGGTATCTTTGTTGTTGTGGCTGTTGTGCAATATAAACTGTGATAAGCAGTATCTTTGTTGTGGATGTTTGTGCAATATAAACTGTGATAAGCGGTTTCTTTGTTGTTGTGGCTATTTGTGTAATATAAACTGTGATAAGCGGTTTCTTTGTTGTTGTGGTTATTTGTGTAATATAAACTGTGATAAGCGGTTTCTTTGTTGTTGTGGCTATTTGTGTAATATAAACTGTGATAAGCGGTTTTCTTTGTTGTTGTTGTGGTTATTTGTGCAATATAAACTGTGATAAGCGGTTTCTTTGTTGTTGTGGTTATTTGTGTAATATAAACTGTGATAAGCGGTTTCTTTGTTGTTGTGGCTATTTGTGTAATATAAACTGTGATGAGCGGTTTCTTTGTTGTTGTGGCTATTTGTGTAATATAAACTGTGATAAGCGGTTTTCTTTGTTGTTGGGGCTATTTGTGTAATATAAACTTTGATAAGCGGTATCTTTGTTGTGGTTATTATATTTGTGGTGAACTGGATGAGGAGTTAGCAGAAGATCAGTATAGTCATATTCTTTCAAACGCGCGCGCGCGCGCGCGCGCGCGCGCGCGCACACACACACACACACACACACACACACACACACACACACACACACACACACACACACACACACACACACACAC
>JADBJO010007020.1:40000-42500 GCA_016801955.1 Conus betulinus
ACGTGTGTCTGCAGGTGCTGGTGTACGTGTGTTTCAGTGTCCCCGGGGAGGGGCCAGGACCCGGAAATCGTGGACGACATTCTGCCTGAGGTGCAGAGGGGGGGGGGCACAGGACGTATCAACTGTACTGTGGCCAACAAACAGACCAACAATGTGAGGACAGGGAGGATCCGGGGGGGGGGGGGGGGGGGGGGGGGGGGCACAGGACGTATCAACTGTACTGTGGGGGGGGGGGGGGACCCAACAATGTGAGGACAGGGAGGGGGGGGGGGGGGGGGGGCACAGGGTATCAACGTATCAACTGTGGCCAACAAACAGACCAACAATGTGAGGACAGGACTCGTAATTAGAGGGACGATAAACTCGGCGAGTGGGTTGTGGGAAATGTTGGGGTTGGGGGGTGGTTCATGGTGGAGAATGTGGGGGGAGGGGTGGGGGGGGTAATGGGGGGGGGTGGGACGGTGTGGGTGAGCATTGCAGGTTAGTGGGTGTGTGGGTTGAAAACAAGTGAGTAGGACTTGCAAAGGGGTGTATGGAGTGCTAAAAAGCGCATAAGTAATATGCTGCGATCCTGGTGTATTGGTGGTTAAACCATGGAAGCGACGTAAAACAGTGCAGATTGTTAGGTGTCATGCGGGTGTGTCTGCAGGCTAGTGTGATGTGGTGTAGCCGGAGATGGGGTGGATCTGCAAGGTGGTGTTGTATGGTGTGTACATGCGGGGGGATACTGTCGTTTGGTTGCCCTAGTAAGACGTGTGGAAATGCAGTAAATTGCAAGTGTTGGTGTAAACGTCAGTGCAGGTCAATGCAGGGTTGGTAGTAGGCTAATGTATCTGACGTGCTGGGGTTACATGTGGGTCGTGCGTGGGTAGTCTATGATGTAAAATTGATGATAGTTTCATGGTCCCCGGGTACGTGGGCCGGAGACCACCTGGAGAATATGGTCGTTAAGCGGACGGGTGTCCTTCGCTGTACGGGTGCAGAGGGTGGGGGCACAGCTAATATCAACTGTACTGAGTGGCCACAAACAGACCAACAATGTGAGGGTGACAACAAGAAAGGGAAATTAGGATCGGGGGGGGGGTGGGGGAAGGGGGGGGGGGGAGGTGGGTGATAGAGGGGAAGGACTGAGGGGGTGGGAGGATCTGGGTGGAGAGAGGGGAAGGTCAAAGGGGGTGTGGAAGATGAGTTCGGTGGGGGGGAGTGTAGGCCAGTTAGGGTGTGGGAGAAAATTGGGGGGGGGGGAAGAGGAAAAGGGGAAGGAAGGGGGGTAGGGTGGGGGGATGGGGGGACCAGGGGGGGCACAGCAGAGACGTGGCAACTATACTGGGGTAACATACAGACTCAAACAATGTGAGGACAGGTGGTGGGGTGGGGGGGGGGGGGGGGGGGGGGGGGGGGTGGAGGGGGTGGTGTGTTGTGGTGGGGGGGGGGGGGGGGGGGGGGTGGGGGGGGGGGGGGGGGGGGGGGGGGGGGGGGGGGGGGGGGGGGGGGGGTGGGGGGGGGCCCAGGAGCGTATCAGACTGTACGTGTGGCAACAAACAACCAACAATGTGGAGGCACAGGGAGGTTTGGTGGGGGTGGGGGCCAGCACGTGGATCGACGTGTACTGGGTGGGCCAACAACAGACCAACAAGGTGAGTACAGGGCGGGGTTGGGGGGGGGGGCACAGCACGTATCACTTACTGTGGCCACAAACAGACCAACATGTGAGGAGCGGAGGATGGGGGGGGGGGGGGGAGGGGGGGTGGGGGGGGGTGGGGGGGGGGGGGGGTTTGGGGGTGGGCACAGCACGTAACAATGGGGTAGCTGTGGGTGGAGGACGACCAACGTGAGGACAGGGAGGAGGGGGGGGGGGGGGGGGGGGGGGGGGTGGGGGGGGGGGGGCACAGCACTGTGATCACTGTACTACTGTACTGTGGCCAACAAAAACAGACCAACAATGTGAGGACAGGGGGGGGGAGGGGGGGGGTGGGGGGGGGGGGGGGGGGTGGGGGGGGGCGCAGCACGTATCAACTGTACTGTGGCCAACAAACAGACCAACAATGTGAGTACATTAGGGTTGGGGGGGGGGGGGTGGGGGGTGCACAGCACGTATCAACTGTACTGTGGCCAACAAACTGACCAACATGTGTGAGCCCCCCAGGGAGGATGGGGGGGGTCTCTCTCTCTGGCACCAGCAATCCGTATCGTCTCCTCTGTACTCCCCTCGTGGCCAACAACACTCCAAACAATCTCTCATCTCTCCTAGGGGGGGGGGGGGGGGGGGGGTGTGTGTGTGTGTGGTGTTGTGTGTGGGTGGTGTGTGACCAACCGTGAGGCGGGCGTGCGTGGGGGCCCAGCACGTTCAACAGCGTGCAACATACCGTGTGGTTGTGTGTGTGGTGTGTGGGGTGGGTGGGGGGGTGTGTGTGCACGTATCAAAACTGTACTGTGGCCAACAAACAGTCTCCTCCAACAATGTGAGTACAGTAGGGGTGGGGGGTGGGGGTGGGGGGTG
>JADBJO010007020.1:47500-55000 GCA_016801955.1 Conus betulinus
GGCACTGGGAAAGACCGGATGGCACTGGAAGACCGGATGGCACTGGGAAAGACCGGATGGCACTGGGAAAGACCGGATGGCACTGGGAAAGACCGGGTGGCACTGGGAAAGACCAGGTTAACAGACTCTGAGGGCTGGCTCCCAACCTTGCCTTTCTCCATATTGCTATCAGTACCGAAAACAATGGATGCTCCCAGAATTCACCGAAAGTGAGAGAGAATCGTGAATCGATCGGCGCCAACCCGATCATGAACGGAAAGCCACAACGGATCATGAGTAATGAACAGACAGAATTCACAAGTGCTTGTGACAGGAAAGTCTGACTGGGTGCGGCATGGAGATTGATTTAATGACAGATGGCTGCATACAGACCCCGATGATTCCTATAATGACAAATGGCAGCATACAGATTCCGATGATTCCTGTAATGACAAATGGCGGCATACAGATTCCGATGATTCCTATAATGACAAATGGCGGCATACAGACCCCGATGATTCCTATAATGACAAATAGCGGCATACAGACCCGATGATTCCCTATAATGACAAATGGCGGCATACAGATTCCGATGATTCCTATAATGACAAATGGCGGCATACAGATTCCGATGATTCCTATAATGACAAATGGCGGCATACAGATTCCGATGATTCCTATAATGACAAATGGCGGCATACAGACCCCGATGATTCCTATAATGACAAATGGCGGCATACAGACCCCGATGATTCCTATAATGACAAATGGCGGCATACAGACTCCGATGAATGTACAGCAGCGCGCTGCACCAGCAGATGAAACGTGGGGAAAACCAAGGCCAAGATTCAAACCGCAGTGCCGAGGACACTGTTTACTGACTGCTTACTGAGACGAAGAATTTGTCCCAGCTCTCGATGCAAAGTGCCAGAAATTGAACTTACCACCTGCAAATACAAATCAGAAATAGAAGAAATTAAATAAAACAAAAATCCACAAACTGGATGTGCTTCAAGAAAAGGGAAAAGTGGTACAGAAACAAGCGACATTTAGAGAAATTTTGTACAGAGCTGGTAGCCACGCCCCTCAAGTGAAACAATCCAAGGTGAAGACACCTCCTGCCAAATCCAGACGCTGGTGGGAGATCAGTAAGATGTGAAAGAGAAAGATGAATCTCCAGAGTGAGATGAAGGGGGCGTGGAGTGACGTCATCATGGGAGCAAGAGTTACCCTCCATGTGCGTTGTTTACTGTTAGCTATTCCTTGCCTCGTTTTCATCATGGGAGCAAGAGTTACCCTCCATGTGCGCTGTTTACTGTTAGCTGTTCCTTGCCTCGTTTTCATCATGGGAGCAAGAGTTACCCTCCCTGTGCGTTGTTTACTGTTAGCTCTTCCTTGCCTCGTTTTTAACAATTCTTTTCACTCCAGAGTCTCCTCTCTTCGGCCTTACCAACCCTTTTAAGTCTGCACCCCATAACCCGCTGACAAATTTGTTTGACTGGGGATGAGGATAGAGGGAAGGGAGGATGGGGGTGTGCGGTAATGTCGTGTTCCATTCTTCGGTGTGGGTGACATTGCCTTCATGGAAGGACCAATTAGTCTCAAGCAGACCATTCAGGTGCCACAAGATTACCTCCACCCATCAGTTACCTCCACCCATCAGTTCAGCCATTATTTACTACGAAGCAATACCGTCAGCTAAAAGACAACGACTCCATTCGCGTGTCCGTAAAACAGAACAGTGGAAGTGATATGCATGTATGTATGACTAGTTGGGGGTGGAGGGGAGAGGGGAGGGGGAAGGTCCAATAAAACATGAACATACCTCTTACAGCGTTACTTTGTGTAGCTCATGAAAACTGTTTGTTCCGGTGTCCACAATAGTCTTCATACAGCCTCTTTGTTTCAGTTCCCCCCAAGATCAGACCTGGTGACACGACCACTCTGATAGAAATCGACGAAAACAGAATACCAGTTTGGTGTTCCTCAATGGGTATACCAGCTCCCAACATCACCTGGACTCGGTTAGACGGCATGCCGCTTCCTACAGGGTATGCTCAGTACAGGGTGAGTGGATGAAGCCTGACTTTCCCTTTGAAAACCAAGGGCCACAACTTTCCCTTTGAAAACCAAGGGCCACAACTTTCCCTTTGAAAACCAAGGGCCACAACTGGGAGGGGGGAGGGGAATGGGAGGGACAGGGGGCAGGAAAAGTTATGGAGAATGAAAATGAAAGGGAGAAGGGAAACAATATGGCGACAGAGTGGTCAATTAAGGATATTGCGGATATCCACATCGTCTATTTTCTGAGTTTATGTTCATGCCATCGACGATGCAGACTCAGTGAGTCCGTGATTTAAATCTACCTGCTGTCCAATAGAGCCTTTCTTTGAATAAGATGTATTCGTGCCGTTTGCACAGATTCCAACGACTCGTCAGAATTTACATGTAAAGTACCCACTCTGTGAAGAATCCCTGCAAATGAAATTAATCGCATTTAAGTGCATCAAAGGTGTTGTTTGTTATTCATTTTAGTATGTTGTGAGTTTTTCGACGTTGAATTTTAAGACGAGAAAAGCCAAAGCAACTTATCCAAATTATTATTTGAAAAATGAGCTTTGGTGTAGATGACCAAGTAAAAGCAGAAAAAAGAGTTCCTCAAAGCAATCCTTCCGTCATTCTGACAATGATCTAGGAAAATGATATATGTGGGATTGATCTGTTTCTTTGTTGCTTTTGTTTCTTTGTTTGCTTGAAGCTGAGGACTGGCTTTGCGGATAGGGTGGAGGCGGGTTGGCCGTGAAGGGGGTAGGGGGTTATTATGGTAGTCAGTGTTAACGTTTAAACTCCTCACTGACATCATGTGGAGTCCATTGAGTTCTGTCTCCCTCACTAGGTCTGGCACTTGCTACGGGGCTCCATCAAAAATGTCTAACAGAGACAGCAGCTGTGGCCGCGCAGTAGTATTGTCATTTACCCAGAGAGAAGAAATCACCTGCGATGGAGCTCATCAATATTATCTAATAGTGTCAGTAGACCTAGACTCATAAATATTGTAGAAGTATTGTCATTACTACAGACACGTGGCGGGGTAATCACATACAATGTTCTCATCCCCAGCTGGTGCATTTGTACCATAGTGTTCAAATACTTCGGCTGTTTGGATGATCCCTGGAGTCTTTTAGCCAGGGTACGACAAGAACAACAACAACAACATTACAATAGAGAGAAAATCACTTGCAATGGAGCTCCATCAATAACATATAACAGAAACAATAATGTTAGATTCTATAGTATTGTAGTAGTAGTATTGTCATCATCTGAACTCCATCAGTAGTATCTAACGGAGATAACAGCCTTGGACTTAGCAGTATTGTCATGACCACAGAAAAATCACTTGTTTTGGGGCTCCATCAATAATATCTACCAGAAACAGTGCTTTAAACTCTGTAGTGGTGTAGTGGGTATTGTCATTATCCATAGATAGAAAATCACTTACTATTGAGCATCGTCATAATATCTAACAGAAACAATAGTCTTAGATTCTACAGTAGTGTAGTTATTGTCATCAATTCCATCAATAATATCTAACGTAAACAATAGTCTTAGATCTGTATTGTCATCAACTGAGCTCCATCAATAATATCTATCGAAGATAGCAGCCTTGGACTTAGTAGAACTGTTATCATCAAAAGGAGAAAATCACCAACAATCAGCTTTCCAGGGTAGCCAATGAAGAGTAGAAGAAGGCCATGAGAAGAAATTGCTTCTTGGAAATGAAAATCTTTAAAATAAGCTAAAACAATGAAAAGAGAATGTTTGAGTCTTGTGTTTGAGGACGAAAAGGAAGCAAAGTGTGTTTACAACTTGAGTAATCAGTTTTGCACGTGTAGTCTCAATTCCTGAGCAGCATTGTGTGATTACTATCATGAAAATTCATTTTTCATGTTCCAAAAGAATAAAGGAGACGAGGTGCTTTGGATTTCAATGAAAAAAAAAAAGAGAACAAATGAAATCTGGTGCCATTTTGCTTTTGAAAATATATGCTGCGCAGAAATGTGACAGGTCGCTAAAACTCTGAGTACCCTTCCACCCGTTTCAAACAGATCTGTGATTAGACATGCACCATGGGATTCCGCCAAGTGAAAGAGCGCCTCCACTGAACAACAATGTTGTTGCTGTCCTCGTGATCAGTGCGCCGTGTTAGTGGCCGACGTTTGACGGTGCCCACCTCCTTTCCGTCTGTCGCAGTGCAGTATTTTTTCTGTTTCCGCTGGGTCTTTGACGTGTGTACTTGACTTTGTTCGCGCATTTGCGCACGGAAGTGGTTCAGATTGTAATTAGCACCACTACACCTACACGGCTGATGACCTGGGAAATGGTCATGAATGACGCGTAAAACAGGAGTTTGTGACGCTGTCACGTATGAAGTGTCAGAATGTGGTCACGTGTGTCCGAGTCACACTGTCAAAAAAAAAAAAAAAAAAAAAAGCTGTAGTCTAGCAGCCACAGCAGCAGTGAACTGTCAAGGTTCACTGTGTCCAGGGCACGGCATTTGAGAGAGTGGTACCTTTCCTCTTTTTGCACCGCCTTTTACCTTCCCTGAGCTGAATCAGGAGCCCATGTACTGCTGGCTGGACAGACAGACAGAGGTTTTTTTAGGCCGAGACAAATCCGACCCCACGAGTGGCTCAGCTCTGCGGGCCAACGCGCTAATTAGCCATTTGACTACGAGTTGTTACTGAATCCAACTCCTGCTTAACGGGTGTGCTACCAGCCAGTCCCCCCCCCCCCCCCCCCCCCCCCCCCCCCACCCCCCCCCAGTGCCTTAGACTTGATGACTGGTCTGTTAGGTCCAAATGCTTCGAGTTGTCTTTTCCTTTCTTTTTCCACCCCCCACCCCACAGCTCCCCACAGCTCCTCCAGTCCCTCCTCCACCCCCCCCCCCTCCCCCCTCCCCCTCTCTCTCTCTCTCTCTCCCCTCTCTCTCTCTCTCTCTCTCTCTCTCCTCCCCCCCCCCCCCCCCCCCCCCCCCCCCTTACTCCCCGCCCCCATCTCGCCTCCGGCCTCTGTTATCTGTAAAAGCCAGTTTGGCAATCGTGTTGTTCTGAGGTAATAGATAACGAGCGGAAACAGCTTTTGAATGTGGAAGGAAGACCGAGGTGTGGAGATAATGGAAGAGGAGATTGTGTCAGAGGAGGAGACAGAGGACAGAGAGAGAAACAATGGGTTGAACGTGATGGCAAGAAGAGAAAAAAAAATGGTGAAAAAAAAAGGAAAAGCAAACTTCGGGACATCAAGTCACTAAAAGAATGAGTAAATAGATTGTGTGTGTGTGTGTGTGTGTGTGTGTGTGTGTGTGTGTGTGTGTGTGTGTGTGTGTGTGTGTGTGTGTGTGTGTGTGGAGGCAGCAGTAGGCAGTGTATGCCAGCACGCCAAACACATTTCTGTTCGTATTACAGGACCTACTCGTATTACAAAGACAGCTAGAAGGACACTCAAAAGAGAGAGAGAGAGAGAGAGAGAGAGAGAGAGAGAGAGAGAGAGAGAGAGATTTCCGCCAAGACCGACCGGGATTATATCCGTCAGAGGAAGTCACATAAGTAGTTACTGAAAGAGTTACTTCACATGAAGTTTCGCTCATTAGGACGTGGAAAATACAACTGGCACGATCACAGCGCCAGAAAGTTCCAGTTCTCCATGAAAGTGTGTCACCGCAGTTCTTTCTTTCTTTCTTTCTTTCTTTCTTTTCTGCGTACGCAGGCTGATACTCCTGCGGACACTGCCTGTATAGACAGGCAGTGGGGTTTTGTGTGTATGACCGTTTTTTTTATCCCGCCGTTAAGGCAGCCATACTCCATCTTCGGGGAAGTCACCGCAGTAATACTCTGTTATCAGTTTCTATAGATCAGTAGCTTCACAGGGCTATGTTCCATGGGAACTGTAGTAACGTTGCCGACCATATTGGATTCACGGTGTTTCACTATCTTCAGCATCGATTTGGCTCCTAAATTTCACGCAGTAGCAGTCTTTTGATTGTTTCACATCCTTGCACGAAGCTTGCTCGAAGGCGATTGAATGGTGTGTGTGTGTGTGTGTGTGTGTGTGTGTGTGTGTGTGTGTGTGTGTGTGTGTGTGTGTGTGTGCGCATGCAAGTGTGCGTGCGTGCATGCGTGCGCGCGCGCGCGTGTGTGTGTGTGTGTGTGTGCGTGTGTGTGTGCGCGCGTGTGTGCGTGCGTGTGTGTGTGTGTGTGTGTGTGTGTGTGTGTGTGTGTGTGTGTGTGTGTGTGTGTGTGTGTGTGTGTGTGCGTGACATCATTGACAAACAGACGCAAGTGATAAAGTGAAGACAGTGGTAATACTAGTGGCTAAACGGACATCGCGGAGATTGCAGACCACTGCCAAGGTCAAACGAATCTTGGATTAGCTTCCTGAGAAAAGTTCATGGCTGGAAAACTCGATTATTTTTTCCGCAAAGGGAAGTAATAATTCTCACGGCTGAAGGAGTTACTTCGCGTGTACTTTTTTTTTACTAACAGGACACGGAGAGAAAGAAAAATAAGTTTCAACGTTGATATCATTTGAAGTTGTAAAAGTTTCGACAAAAAATATGTTATGTCGTTGACAGTTTTAAAATCGGTGGACACATTAAAATAATCCTATCGACGATATGAAACTCAAGACGGATCCCCAGCAGAGCCAGAAATAAAAAAAAAAAAAAAATTTTGGTTTCGTGCCTGAACTTCACTTCCTATTCCCGTTACATCAGCCGGGGTACCTTTAGCGTGATAAACTGTCTTCTAACCCGTGTACTGAAGTATTTGCTGGTCGGTCATCACCTCATATCAATGGCCTTTTTTTTTTTTTTCCTTGGGCGACATTTTATCTTTGGATCAAATTCATTCCAACGGATGCATTAGTTGTTTTGTTTTGTGTAACCACGGTAGCAGGCGCAGTTAAGAACCAAACTGAAGATAGTAGAGAGTAAACGGCACCTTTTTTTTTTTTTTTTTTTTTTTTTTCTTTTCTTTTTTTTTTTTACTTTTTTTTTTTTTTTTTTTTTTTTTTTTTTTTCTTCTTTTCTTTTTTTTTTTTTTTTTTTTTTTTTTTGCTTTTTGTTGTTGTTTTTTTGGCGAGGGAAATGAGATAATCCTGACAGTGTGTTACAATAAGGCCACGGTTTGCTTTGAGCCTCCCTGCTGACATGCCCAAGCCACGCACGTGACATTGTCTGCAATATCGCGCCCCCCACTTTTAAAAAATAACATGACGGGAAAAAAAAAATCGTGATTACTGTATCATGAAATACGTTAATGTTAAAGCGTTTGCCTGCTGAGCCGTAGGTAACGAGGTCAAACCGCCCGTGTCGGGATCTTTGCGTCGAAAAACCTGCCTGTCCAGCCAGCAGTAAATGGAAACCTGATTCACTTCAGGGAAAGCTGAAGGCGGCGGAAGGAGAAGGAAGGGGTCCGCCTTTAATGATGCTGTGCCCCAAAAGTGGAGAACGTCTGACACTTCAAA
>JADBJO010007020.1:60000-65000 GCA_016801955.1 Conus betulinus
TAGTTAGCAGGTTAGTTGTTAGGTTAGTACGTTAGAGAGAGAGAGAGAGAGAGAGAGAGAGAGAGAGAGAGAGAGAGAGAGAGAGAGAGAGAGAGAGAGAGAGAGAGAGAGAGATGAGAGAGAGATATGGAGAGAGAGTTTATTTATCTATTCTTGTAGATCAAAAACGTACGAGCGAACGACTACACAGACTACCACTGCATCGCCAGCAACAAGAAAGGGACAGCATCCATCATGGTCACCCTCTTTGGTGAGTCATCTCCCTTCATATCATATCGCTAGCAACAAGAAAGGGACAGCATCCATCATGGTCACCCTCTTTGGTGAGTCATCTCCCTTCATAACGTATTGAACCAGTGCAGTGTGAGAGGCTCCAGGTGCGCGTTCATTGGTCTATCTGGACCTTTCTCTGGCAGGACCAGACAATTGACCTCCAGGCTGTGGACTGACCGATGCCATTCTGCCTCAAGGGAAAATGTTGCTGAAGTCCTGGGCCAGCTGGTCTGACCACGTCATCAGAATGGGAGTTCTGGGGCCAGCTGGTCAGACCACGTCATCAGAATGGGAGTCCTGGGCCAGCTGGTCAGACCACGTCATCAGATGGGAGTCCTGGGCCAGCTGGTCAGACCACGTCATCAGAATGGGAGTCCTGGGCCAGCTGGTCAGACCACGTCATCAGAATGGGTGACGAGCGTATCCCAACACAGATTTCTTCTGCGAACTAGAGCGAGAGAGAGAGAGAGAGAGAGAGAGAGAGAGAGAGAGAGAGAGGGAGGGAGAGAGAGACAGAGAGACAGAGACAGAGAATGCTGCTTACAGCCCAGAGCACCTCAAAGGGCCGTGTCACCGCGCGGAAGTCAACTTAAAAGTCATTCGGGAAGAACAAAATCATTCACACAGCCCTTTGAAGTGCACCTTCTAAAAACACACCGGACATTTCGTTGAAAATCTTTCCTCCGCAAAGTCTTGGATCATATGAAAAATGTTGACCTCTGATCAGAAATTCAAAGATCACACGGGGAAGGGGGGGAGGGAGGATGGAGGGGGGCATCTCTGAAGGTGGCCTTCATGGAGTTTGCTGTAAAGTGTTTACATCTCACATCATGCCAGCCCCAACACTCTGAAAGGATGTGTTTCACTGTAAAGGATGTGTTTCACTGTAAAGGATGTGTTTCACTGTGAGAGATACATCACGTGGAATGCACCACGGAGCTTCTTCACCTTTGAAAAGATAGGAACGGGTGTAGAGACAGGGGAAGGGTGAAGATGGAAAATTTGCCCGCGCAACGGCAAAAAAACACCGAGACATTGTGAAAGAGAATCTACTGACATGGTGGGTGAAGTCAAGCGACAGGATTTTGAAGACAGTGGCATTTGACGCGCTGTGTCTCCTGCAAGATGTCAGCCTCCCTGGAACAAGGAAGACGGCGAGACAGCACCCCATGAACACGGTCACAGAGTTGTCTCCCTCCGGCGCCACACCTGTCTTCCACGCTTCCACTCCACGCTAGGCTTACAGGGCCACTCCAGCGTCCACGGTCCCGCCCCGAGTTTGGACAGGCAGACATGGCGACATACATGTCAGCACAAAGCAGGCCACACGATCTACGTCTTCTACTCATTCTTTTTTTTTTTTTCCGTTCTGTGCATCGAGGGTTGTCTGCCAAAGTATCTCCCATATATATATATATATATATATATATGTGTGTGTGTGTGTGTGTGTGTGTGTGTGTGTGTGTGTGTGTGAGATACTGGGTTCTGACAGTCAGCCCTCGTTTCTCTTCGTTCCTCTATTCAGCTTTTGATCAGTTAATCAATGTGTCCAACCTTTTTTTTTTCTTTTTTTCCCATTTTCTCTTTTTGTCTTTAGTTTTTCCTTCTTTCTTTCTTTCGTGTTTTAAATCTGTTTTTATTTCATTATCTATTCATTCGTTCATTCATTCACTCATTCATTCATTCTTTCATTCATTGTTAGATCTAAATGCAAAGTGAGACGACTGCAGCCGGAAATCTAAACAAATCTTAAATAAATGTTAGCGAACCGCCAACAAAAGAAACAAAAAAGCGACAAAAAAAAAAAAAAAAAAAAAAGTGGACAAACGAATCACAAGACAAAACACGACGCGTTTCGACCTCTTAGGTCTTCTTCAGGCAAGATACAAGACAATTAGGACAACGAAAATGAACGAGCAATCACTTACAGTTTCTTTCTTTCTTTCTTTCTTTTTTTCACTTTTTTTTTTTATCTTATGTAAGTGATTGCTCGCTCATTTTCGTTGTCCTATTTGTTTTGTATCTTGCCCAATGAAGACCTAAGGGGTCAAAACACGTCTCTTTTTTGTCTTGTGATTCGTTTGTCCACGTTTGTTTTTGTTTGTTTGTTTGTTTGTTTTATCTGATATAAGTGATTGCTCGCTCATTTTCGTTGTCTTATTGTTTTGTATCTTGCCTGAAGAAGACCTAAGCAGTCGAAACGCGCGTCGTGTTTTGTCTTGTGATTCGTTTGTCCACGTTTTTTTTTTTTTTTTTTTTTTTTTTTTTTTTTTTTTTTTTTGCGGTTCGCTAACATTTATTTTAGATTTCATTCATTGATTCATTCAGGCAGTCACTTAGTCTGTCTGTCTGTCATTCATTCATTCATTCATCCCATTCATCATTCATTCATTCATTCATTCATCCATTCATTCATTCATTCATTCGTTCATTCATTCATTCATTCATTCATTCATCATCCATTCATTCATCCATCCATTCATTCATTCATTCATTCATTCATCGTTTTCTTTCTGTTTCAGAGACACCAGACTGTCAGGGCCTAACTGTCCCTCGTTGGCTACCGGTGAGACAGCGCGGATCCGCTTCTCTCCCTTTCTCCTGCTGCTTTCGTTTGGGCTTTTGCTTGTACTGTGACGATATGAATTACTGCTGGACTGTGCTGTTGTGATAATAATTTCTGTAGTGACTCACACATCATGTTCTTATTCTGTCTTTTCATAAATTACGTTTTCACTGCCATAATGATACTTGCTTCATTTTATTGTTCCCGGTCATCCGGTCATGCATAAATGACAATCAGTTCTGCGCGCGCGCATGCGTGTGTGTGAGAGTGTGTAATCTCTCTCTCTGTCTGTCTGTCTGTCTGTCTGTCTGTCTGTCCTGTCTCTCTCTCTCTCTCTCTTCTCTCTGTGTGTGTGTGTGTGTGTGTGTGTGTGTGTGTGTGTGTGTGTGTGTGTGTGTGTGTTCTTTCACGTCATATCATTTGACAACTAATTTACCTTATGTCTCAGATTATCATTCCATTGTTTGTGTTTTTACCTTTTGTCAGCTGCTTAATTAATACCACATTTCTAATGCGTTTGCAATTTCACTGTTGGGGATGATCATCTATTGTATTATATTCAATGATCGATTTGAATTGCTTCTTTTGAATTGTTGCAGATTGTTTTTCTCTCTTGTAATGATTGACTATACCTTCTGCGGATATTTGCTAATAAATCATTTATATAAAAAACATTTTGTGTATGTAAGTGTTTTGTACAATGTGATTTTCATTGTGTGGATACGAAGCTAGTCATTGTCAGCCATGGGATGTGCATGGTCTGACATAGCCAGAAGTCGTAGTAGGGACAAAACTCCCACTGCTTGCTTAACGCTTCCAATGGCATGGGTCCCTACATGGCCCCTGACAGTCAACGTCACCAATGGCATGGGTCCCTACATGGCCCCTGACAATCAACGTCACCAATGACATGGGTCCCTATGGTCACCATTCTGGCCTTCCAATGGCATGGGTCCCTACATGGCCCCCTGACAGTCAAACGTCACCATTCTGGCCTTCTAATGGCATGGGTCCCAACATGGCCCCTGCCAGTCAACGTCACCAATGACATGGGTCCCTAATGGCCCCTGACAGTCAACGTCACCAATGGCATGGGTCCCTACATGGCCCCTGACAGTCAACGTCACCATTCTGGCCTTCTAATGGCATGGGTCCCAACATGGCCCCTGACAGTCAACGTCACCAATGACATGGGTCCTAATGGCCCCTGACAGTCAACGTCACCAATGGCATGGGTCCCTACATGCCTCTGACAGTCAACGTCACCAATGGCATGGGTCCCTACATGGCCCCTGACAGTCAACGTCACCATTCCTTCTGGCCTTCCAATGGCATGGGTCCCTACATGGCCCCTGACAGTCAACGTCACCATTCTGGTCACCATGGCATGGGTCCCTACATGGCCTCTGACAGTCAAATCACCAATGGCATGGGTCCCTACATGGCCCCTGACTACAACGTCACCAATGGCATGGGTCCCTACATGGCCCCTGACAGTCAACGTCACCATTCTGGCCTTCTAATGGCATGGGTCCCTACATGGCCCCTGACAGTCAACGTCACCATTCTGGCCTTTCTGCACGGTTGGAGCTGGTTCTGCTCACAGAAGAATGAGTGATGGCGGATTACTGGCGCCTTCAAACCAGTTGCGTAAGGGGGCCAGAATAGCTCAGTGGTAAAGCACCACGCTCATAATCTTGGTGATCCTGGGGTTGCGGGTTCGAATATTTAGTACAGGGGGGTTTTGCCTCGGAGTTAACATTGGTTCTGACTCCATTTCCCATACAGTCCTTCGAATGAGACTATAAACAGAGGTTCCGTGTGTGAACGCACGCATAACATCTTGCACACACGTCAAATCCCATCACCAACTTTCGGAAGAGGCCAGTTTGGCCGTTAGTATGGATGACACGCTACACATAGTATGCACCCTGCGTAAGAAATGGAAAGAATGAAGGAAGTAAGAAAATTGAGTGAATTATATTGAACGATACTGACTGGATAACACAGGAAACGACTGAATGAAGCGCCAGCTGGTAGCTCTTCAGTCGGCACTACCCAGGTAGGCAGCCCGACGTGTAAACGAGTGTGGATTGTAAAGCGCTTAGAGTTTGTTCTCTAGCCGAGGATAGACGATATACAAGTATATACAAGTATTTCA
>JADBJO010007020.1:75000-80000 GCA_016801955.1 Conus betulinus
TCTCTCTCTCTCTCTCTCTCTCTCTCTGTGTCTCTCTCCGTCTAATATCACATATGTGAAAATACGTAAAACTGAAGTACTACTACTACTACTACTACTACTACTACTAGGCCTACTACTAGTACTACTACTACTACTACACACACAGTGACACACGCACTCACACAGTGACACACATACACAGACACACACACACAGTGACACAGACACACACACACACACACACACACACACACACACACACACACACACACACACACACACACACGCACGCACACACAAAGTCACCGACTGTGACATCAACTGCGCTGTCATTGCATTAGTTGTCCCAGTTAAATCAGTTGTTGACTTGTTTACTTAAAAGAGACGACGCCATTAATCTAATTGCAAAGTGAGACGACTGCAGGCGGAAATCTAAACAAATCTTAAATAAATGTTAGCGAACCGCCCAGAGAAATGTGGGCAAACGAGTCACAAGACAAAATACAACGCGTTTCGACCTCTTAGGTCTTCTTCAGGTGAGATACAAACGAAATAAAATAACGAAAGTGTATACCCACTGAAATAACCGTCATTGTTATTTTATTTGTTTGTATCCCACCTGAAGAAGACCTAAGAGGTCGAAACGCGTTGTGTTTTGTCTTGTGACTCGTTTGTCCACGTTTCTCTGGGCGGTTCGCTAACATTTATTAAGAGCCATTAATCTAAGTTCAGTCCTTTTTATGTTGCTTCATAATCACACACACACACACACACACACACACACACACACACACACACACACACACACACACACAGAGAGAGAGAGAGAGAGAGAGAGAGAGAGAGAGAGAGAGAGCGAGAGAGAGAGAGAGAGAGAGAGAGAGATGTTTATTCGTAAAGTCCATCGCCCCTTAGCAGGAGGATGTGTATGAAAGAACTTCGCATAATCCATTTCTAATCAGGAGTGCAAGCAAACTAAGAAATTACAGAATATCTTCGTTAAAACCGGAGAGAGAGAGAGAGAGAGAGAGAGAGAGAGAGAGAGAGAGAGAGAGAGAGAGAGAGAGAGATTGCTCGTGTTGTATCAGGTTTTTCATGCACACACGTTTTCCTCGTGTTGTTCAGGCAAAATGTCAGGAAGAGGAGGGGACAGAGAGGGGAGATCAAAACGTTGGAGAAGGGTTGGGAGTCGGGGGGGGGGGGGGGGGGGGGGGGGGGGGGGGGGGGACAGTCGTGAGAAGATGCATCAGGGAGTTACTGATGTGCGAGGAACCAGGGACGAAGACTTTTGGTTCCAGGCAAGTGATGATTGTGGCTCACTGTGGCTCTTGGTCCTGTGTTCACTCCTGATTTACTCTGCGAATTGCTAGGTGTTGAGTGAATGTAGAGTTTCTCTGTAAAGTATCGCATGTTCATGGACGTGTTTTTGATGTGGACAGACTTTCGTATTGAGTCATATATTTTAAAAAGAGATTGCATGTCTTGAGAATTTTTCTTTCAAGGTGAAAAAGAGTTAACAGATCGAACTCTGTTCTCGCTGTAAGGGTACAAAAGTACATTTTTACATGTTTAGTGGGTATACACTTTCTCTGCAAGCGTACATTTTACATGTTCAGTGGGTATACACTTTCTCTGCAAGGGTAAACGTTACATGTTTAGTGGGTATACACTTTCTCTGCAAGGGTAAACTTTACATGTTTAGTGGGCATACACTTTCTCTGTAAGGGTAAACTTTAATTGTTTAGTGGGCATACACTTTCTCTGCAAGGGTAAACGTTACATGTTTAGTGGGCATACACTTTCTCTGCAAGGGTAAAATTTACATGTTTAGTGGGTATACACTTTCTCTGCAAGGGTAAACTTTAGATGATTAGAGGGTATATCCTTTCTCTGCAAGTGTAAATTTTACATGTTTAGTGGGTATATCCTTTCTCTGCAAGGGTAAACTGTACATGTTTAGTGGGTATACACTTTCTGTGCAAGGGTAAACTTTACATGATTAGTGGGTATATCCTTTCTCTGCAAGGATAAATTTTACACGTTTAGTGGGTATATCCTTTCTCTGCAAGGGTAACTTTTGCATGTTTAGTGGGTATACGCTTTCTCTGCAAGGAGTTGCATGTTTGATTAATTTAATGTGCCGATTTCAAAGTATTATATGGTAATAACAACACTTTATTTAATAACTGTGCTTTGCAAAGTGTCACTTGTTTTAAAAAGATACATTTACCCCTCGCACAGCTGAAGGTTCTGTGCTCTTAAATTCCCTCTTCTCTATCGTCTCTTTAGCCTTTTTCTTCTTTTTTTTTCCCTTGTTTGTTTTGCCTTTCTTCATCATTGTGTTGTTGTCCATTCTCCTGTCTTTGTTGCAGACAGCCTTTTCCACTTTTTTCTCTCTAGTTATTCTGTATACCAACAGTTTATTTTTAAATCAGGCAACTACGTCGAGAAAATTTACGTCGAGAAAATTTAGAGCCCCACACACACTTCACAGGCTGGCCACAATCCGTCCACTCAGCATGTTCGTACGGTCTTTGTTTACTTTTCTTTTCTTTAAGACTTCTGTTTTTCACACACACACGGGGAGCAAAACATCAAGGTGAATGGGTTGTGCTCTCAGCACGTTCAAGTTGTATTCGTTGTCATGAATTAATCCCTCACGGTGAGATCTTGTTTTGTTTGTTCTGCCTTTTTTCTCTTTTTCTTTCTGTCTTATCATCTGTGCCACTCCTGTGTTTTTATTTCTGCCTGCAGTATAATACTTTATAAATTACTGTTATTTAAACTGACAGTGTTGTGTTGTCTCTTTTCTTGAGGTAATTCCACTTATGTAAATTCTATATCGATTGTCAAGCTTAAGCTTAGATATATTCTTATAATTTGATTATTCATGTCTTGTTTGGGGGTGACTTCTTTTCTTTACATTGCTTTCTTCCATTTCCCTTTTCTATCGTTCACCTTTCCTTTAGGGAGTCCTTCGGATTGTGACGTCACCTTTGTGCTGTTGAGTTCACCACAACATTATGGGTGGTGCTCCATGTCAACATCATGGGTGGACTACCACAACCACCATCAGCCGTAAACATGGAAGAGATCTCACCCAGGAGACAAAAGTCGACTATAAACAAACAGTTCTGTTGAAAATAAACTCGTCTCTGGTATCTTCGATCTGTTTACACATTCCCAGTATGCAGGACACTCCGTATGCAGGACACTCAAGTCCAGCTGGCACACAATTTGCAGGACACTCAAGTCCAGCTGGCACACAGTTTGCAGGACACTCAAGTCCAGCTGGCACATAGTTTGCAGGACACTCAAGTCCAGCTGGCACATAGTTTGCAGGACACTCAAGTCCAGCTGGCACATAGTTTGCAGGACACTCAAGTCCAGCTGGCACATAGTTTGCAGGACACTCAAGTCCAGCTGGCACATAGTTTTTGCAGGACACTCAAGTCCAGCTGGCACATAGTTTGCAGGACACTCAAGTCCAGCTGGCACATAGTTTGCAGGACACTCAAGTCCAGCTGGCACATAGTTTAAAGCCACCACTCACTTCCCAGGCCACATCCATGACTGAAATTTGGAGCGACAAAAGGCAAAAGTGCCTGCT
This sequence comes from Conus betulinus, assembly GCA_016801955.1. Classification (NCBI taxonomy): domain Eukaryota; kingdom Metazoa; phylum Mollusca; class Gastropoda; order Neogastropoda; family Conidae; genus Conus; species Conus betulinus. The sequence goes on from JADBJO010007020.1 coordinate 78,593, forward strand.
TGTCCTCACTACCTATAGCAGATCAGTCACACCGGGAGCATCGAACACCTGCTCCGAAGCAACCTCGCCCGACATCTGCTCTGTGTCCCCCTGTCCACTCTCTCTTCCTCTGTCACCCCTCTTCCTTCGTGTATCTCGCATGCATCCATCCTCTCTCTCTGTCTGTCTGTCTGTCTCTCTCTCTCTCTCTCTCTCTCTCTCTCTCTCTCTCTCTCTCATTTTCTTTCTTTCTCTCTCCCTCTCTCTCTCTTTCTCTCTCTCTCGCTCCCTCTCCCCCCCCTCTCTCTTTCTCTCTCCCTTTCTCTCTCGCTCCTCTCTCTCTCTCTCCCCCTCCCTCTTTTCTCTCTCTCTCCCCCTCTCTCTCTTCCTTCATGTATCTCGTATATTGTCAGTATGAATGATATGGGTTGAAATAATGCATGCATGACAAGGACAGATTGTAAGACTAAGCTTTGGCCTAAATCTTCATCCTTGTGTATTAAAGATCAATCAATCAGTCAACCAGTCTCTCTCTCTCTCTCTCTCTCTCTCTCTCTCTCTCTCTCTCTCTCTCTCTCTCTCTCTCTCTCTCTCTCTCTGTGTGGTGTGTGGTGTGTGTGTGTGTGTGTGTGTGTGTGTGTGTGACTCTGTCCTGCACACCTTTTCTGTTCTTCTCAATTTTTCTTGCTTTCCTCTTTCTCGTTACTCCGTTCACTCTGACACCAACACCCTTCCCACAATTCCTTCGCAAAAATTATCATGATTCTGTGTTGTTTCAGGTTCAGTGATACTTCCATTCAGCGACGCCTGTCCCATGTTACCTGTGCTGAGAGTACAGTCTTTGTTACGGGTTGCCGATGAAAACTACTTGTCAAACACTCTCCAACACCGAGAGAAAATGCAGGACATCTACATACAGAGAGATCTCGCAGGATTCTACGTGTACCAAAGCTACCTGAAACGCTTGCGTAGACTCCACCGGAACTACGTCAAGAAAGTTCGAAATCTACGGCAGCAGCAGCAGCAACAACAACAAACTCGACATGAACAAACTCAGCAATACCGCTGTCGTGGTAATCCAGAGCATACTAAACATTCAACTTTTCAGTCAAATTACCGTCTTAAAACCGAAAACTGCCGTTCCAGTGGTGTGGACGTAGCCTTGGAAGAGAGAGGCAGGGGAATAAAAGATGTCCAGGATGGTAATTTGAAGTTCCGTCTGGAAGCCATGAACCACCGAGCCTATCCATTGGTCACAGGAAATGTTTCCACCAATCAGAAACAGAGCCCAGCCCCCGCTGTCTTCCACCAATCAAGAAGAACGTCTCACAAACAAAAAAGATGAATGAGCACACCGAGACAGAAGGCGAGGACGAAGACGACGCGGTGACCAAACCTGGGAGGGGGGAACCCATCTACATCCCGTGCG
>JADBJO010007020.1:82500-121188 GCA_016801955.1 Conus betulinus
GTGTCTCGTGCAGGCTGTTGTGTAAAAGGAGGGGGGTTGCTGTCACGCTGTAAACATTTCACCACCTGCACTATGGCTGCTGGCGGTATAAAAGGAGTCTCGACTGTTATCCCTGCTTCTGTCAACACTGTGTTCTGGGCCAGGTTGCGTCGGCAAGAACAAATCAGCTGGAGAAAAAGCTGCACTTATCTTTTAATTCCCCTGCCCCATCTTTCTCATCATACAGGTTACAGCTCAATACAGACCCGTAGCAAACTGTTCTAAATACAAATTCACGCAAACATTCAGCATCTGATCAGCTTCATCTTTACAGTCATCGAATTCCCACTATTAATTTTATCTTTATATATATTTCAGTGCGTTCATCAATCCAAACAGTTCGGTTTCTCAGTCACAACACATATATCATCGAACACTAGCCTCCATACCATTTCAAAGGGAAATGCAATGAGTCAAGTCTGTCGGCAATTTTTAAGTCAAATTTCTTTCTATCAGGCTAGAAACGTTTTAATTATCATGACATTTTGAACATACGTGTGATCACCATATCAATCATCATCACGTACATCATTCAAGATAACAGCGTCAATTTTTTTTAACAAATCGAGTAAATATTTCCCAACATTATTGGAAGAACTGTCTTTAGAGGTTTGTGCAATAATTTCCTGTGTCTCAACAAAGTGAAAGTGATAAACATAACTGACCACACGCCCTCTTAATAAGCTCGCTGTTTACTAGTCCTGGTACTTCACTAGTTATTATGGCAAACACGTCATCTTCATGTGGCCCAATAGCTGGATAAGGATTACTACTACAGTTCAAATTCCATCTGCCAAATTCGTCGAATGATACAGTGGTACAATGTAATAGGCAACTAAGATAACGTCTCTGTCAAGATTAAACACACTCTTCTGCCCACTTCCAGTGAAACAGCACAACCACAAGCCAGTTTGATCCATGTAACATATTGTTCAATACTTTTTTTTTCTACTTACAAGATACCCGACACTAAACCTCTATTCTCTAAGCAAGGCGAAGTATGAAGCTCTGCCCCTGTATGGCAGCATGGCAGCAAAGAGCCCCTGCTGGCTGGCAACCACACTCACTGCAAACCGTGCGAGATCTGTCTGAACTGCTTGCAGGTATGCAAGCGAATGCGTTAGTGTACCATTTCTTTCAGTGCAAAGTTGAAGAGTGCTGGTGTCTTTGTTGATAAAGCAGGATAAACTGACCCCACTGACTGCTATTGATCGAGGCAGTAAAGTACTGACCCCACTGACTGCTATTGATCGAGGCGGTTTAAGTACTGACCCCACTGACTGCTATTGATCGAGGCAGTAAGACCCCACTGACTACTATTGATCGAGGCGGTAAAGTACTGACCCCACTGACTGCTATTGATCGAGGCGGTTAAGTACTGACCCCACTGACTGCTATTGATCGAGGCAGTAAAGTACTGACCCCACTGACTGCTATTGATCGAGGCGGTAAAGTGAGAGCCTACAATAAGGAAAGACGGAACCGGGAAGTAGAAACAAAACAAAACGAACAAAAACAGAGAGAGAGAGAGAGAGAGAGAGAGAGAGAGAGAGAGAGAGAGAGAGAGAGAGAGAGATTTCATTAATAGGCCATTGCCAGTCATGAAGGGGTGCAGCTGAATAATCATTCCAAATGATGATATTTCCAATTGTTCAAAATGAATACATCAAGATAATGAAACAGATCGTAACTTAAACCCTTTACATAAGAAAATGGATAGGTTTCTGGCTGTACGTTCATTATTTGATGCAGTAAGTAAACTTTGTCGAAAAAGACTCGGATATTTATAGTACTTTGAATGTATATATCGCACTCTTAAATCGTTAAGTGCAGGACACAACACAAGACAAAACGCAGCTCGTCTTCTTTCATTTGTTTGAATAATGGACACATTAATTTTGTTTGTTACAATTTTAAGATGCCTGTCAAGGGAGAGAGAGAGAGAGAGAGAGAGAGGAGAGAGAGAGAGAGAGAGAGAGAGAGAGAGAGAGAGAGAGAATTTTATTTAACCAGGGTAATGAGATAAGCAATATGAATGAATGCATTTTTCCACACAGCCCTGGGGACACCCCCCCCCCCCCCCCGACCCCCCCCCCCCCCCTCTCTCTACCTCTGTTTTTTGTTGTTGTTGTTGTTGTTGTTGTCTTTATCTGTGTTTCGTTTTGTTTTGTTTGTTTGCTTTCTCTTTTTATCTGTCTTTCGTTTCATACAGTTTTTTTAAGAATGTTTTATCGTTGATTATTACTTATTTCCTTTGCTCTCTCTCTCTCTCTCTCTCTCTCTCTCTCTCTCTCTCTCTCTCTCTCTCTCTCTCTCTCTCTCTCTCTCTCTCTAGCTAGTCTGCTTTAGCTAGTCTGCTGCTTCCACCAAAATGACAGGCAGTCTCTTTTTTGCCAAGAGTACAAAACACCATAAAAAACTGATCACTGAGGAGCTAGCACCCAAGTTCTCCTAAAACATATCAAGTATTTGCAGAGCAGGTTCGCCGGTTTGAAGGGAAAATCTTTTTTTTTCTCCAGACTGCCTGACAGTGTGGTTTGTTTGACCGTGTCGTGTCGGGTCTGACCATGTTTTCTCTGATCTTTCTTTGTTTTGTCAAGTCTGGGGATGTTTTTGGCAGGTTTCACTGTATCGTGTCTTGGTTGATTTGTTTATATTATTATTATTGTTGTTGTTGTTATGATTATCATCATCATTATCATTTGTTTATTGTTTGATCAGGTTTGAAAATAAAAGTTGTTGGGGTTGACATTTTTGTTAATCCCTATTAAGTTTGTTTGTTCAGGTTTGACCACGACCCGCCATGTTTTTCTCTGGTTTGTCAGGTTTGACTATCTTTTGTCATTTGAGTCTGTGTTTGTCTGATCTGATTTGATTTGGGTTGTTTCTCTTGCTAGGTTTCTGTGTTTGTGTTTAGCCAATGTCTGATTTGATTTAATTTGGGTTGTTTCCCATGCTAGACTTGTCTGTGTTTAGTCACATTTGACTCTAGTTATAGAATTTGCCAGTGATGTGATATGTTGTCTTAGGTCTGACTGCATTTGATTACCCTTGGTTGTGTTCTGTCAGGACTGACAACGTGTTCCATGTTTTTGATGTGTTCTGTAATGCTTGACTTTGTTTTGTCATGCTTAACTGTTTTTCAACGACTTTTAATGTTTCAATCATGACTGACAGCTTCGGGTGTAAGTTGGTCTCATCAAATGGGATGGTGTTTCGTCAGGTTTGACTTTTCTCAGGATTGTCATTGTTTTGTCAGGGTTGACTGTGTCGTATTAGATATGATATGTGTGGTGTTGACGATGGCCACTCTATGTTATGTACAGTCCTTCATGTCAGTGGCTACCGTGCGTTCTATGCAGTCCTTAAAGACAATGAAACCTGTGCTCGGTAGAGTCCACCAAGACAATGATAACTCTGTGTTCTATACAGTCCTTCAGGACAATGATAACTCCATGTTCTATGCAATTCTCCAAGACAGCGATACATATTCTGTGTTCTGTATGCAGTCGTTAAAGACAACGATAACGCTGTGTTCTGTATGCAGTCTTCGAGACAATGATAACTCTGTGTCCTTTGCAGTCCTTCAAGACAATGATAACTCTGTCCTTCAAGACATCGATAACTCTGTGTCCTTTGCAGTCCTTCAACACAACGATAACTCTGTGTCCTTTGCAGTCCTTCAAGACAATAACTCTGTGTCCTTTGCTGTCCTTCAAGACAATAACTCTGTGTCCTTTGCAGTCCTTCAAGACAATAACTCTGTGTTCTTTGCAATCCTTCAAGACAATGATAACTCTGTGTCCCTTTTGCAGTCCTTCAAGACAATGATAACTCTGTATCCTTTGCAGTCCTCAAAGACGATCACTCCATGTTCTGTACAGTTCTTCAGGACAATGATAACTCTGTGTTCTGTGCAGTTCTTCAGGACAATGATAACTCTGTGTTCTATACAGTCCTTCAAGGCAATGATAACTCTGTGTTCTGTACAGTTCATCAAGACAATAACCTTGTGTTCCATGCAGTCCTTCAAGACAATGATAACTCCATGTTCTATGCAGTCCTTCAAGACAATGATGACTCCATGTTCTATACAGTCCTTCAGGACAATGATATCTCCATGTTCTATACAGTCCTTCAAGACAATAACTCTTAGTTCAGTGCAGTCCTTCAAGACAATAACCTTGTGTTCTATGCAGTCCTTCAAGACAATGATAACTCCATGTTCTATGCGGCCCTTCAAGACAATAACTCTGTGTTCTATGCAGTCCTTCAAGACAATAACCTTGTGTTCAATGCGGTCCTTCAAGACAATGATGACTCCATGTTCTATGCGGTCCTTCAAGACAATAACTCTGTTCTATGCAGTCCTTCAAGACAATGCTAACTCCATGTCCTATGCGGTCCTTCAAGACAGTGATAACTCCATGTTCTATGCGGTCCTTCAAGACAATGATAACACCATGTTCTATGTAGTCCTTCAGGACAATAATAACTCCATGTTCTATGTGGTCCTTCAAGACAATATCTCCATGTTCTGTGTAGTCTTGTAGGACTTTGTTCCTTCTGAATTCTACTCTTTTCTACAAATGATACAATTATTATCTGATGATTGTACGATTTTCACATCTCCCTCTGAATTCTACTCTTTTCTACAATTGATACAATTATAATATGATGATTGTACGATTTTCACATCTCCCTCTGTGGGCCATATTTAGAACCTTCATCACAGAGAGTATAGCAAATTCATACGATTAGCAATGATCATTGTGTTTCCTGGTGTTCTTTGTGTTGTTTATGAATGTGGGGATGTTACGTCTTTCATCATTTGTCCGTTTTTTTTTTCCCTTCTTTTTTTTTTTGTTATTATTTTTTTTCAGTTTCACTCCCCCCCTTTTTTTTATTTTGGCCAGGCATATAATTGGTAACTGCTGTTGCAGATCATTATGATCCATGTATTCCTGACCTGAAGTATCAGTTGCAAACATGTAAATCATAATCACACGTACAAATAAACTGACCCAATTTGTATCCATACATACAGAAAGGTCTTGAACGCACACTTGTTATTTCAGGACTCTCACTCTCTCTCTGTCTCTCTCACCTCCACTCACCCAACAATACACACAAACAAGTGGCAGAGTAATACACAGGTTGATTGTGGCCATCAAGTGGTTGAAGATGGAGCACACTTGCGTTCGCAGGCTCTCTAATACACAATCGCAAACAATGGCGTAAAAAAAATAGTTTATTAAAGGTTACAAGTTTTCTGTAAGCTTTAGGCAAAACGGCCTGGTTTGAGGCAAACAAGAGGCAAAGGAAACAAGACAAACTCTACAATCATCAGCACTGTCATAGGTTTGATGAATACTGAAATGGTAATTTGAAATGAGCTTTCATTAAAATTCAATCAACATCAGATAAATGACACGAAAATGGATGTGTTCCATATAAGACATTCGTTATAACAAACGCCTTGCAAAACTTCAACTCTGGTGGAAAAACCACTGTATAAAAACATGAAATTCAGTCTACTTGAATGCGTTATACAAGACGCCATTTCTGATTTAAATATTTATCAATTACATTTCAGATCCAAAAATATCAATCTTATCATTTAAAATCATCTGCTGCGTAATGAATATTGTTTTATCATGATAAGGTCTGAAGGTAAACCAACATATATAAAAATAGGTTGTTATGCATCATACAATGTAGAACGATTTCAGAAATACTTAAACATCAGCATATATGGGATAATCTCCCACAAATAGCCTTCAATACTCAATGTTGAGCTGTAAGAGTCCAAACATAAGTTTTAAAATACCACGATTTTTGTTGCTGTGAAATGTATGTCACAAACACAATTTCCCATTGGAAAATTTGGAACAAACCAATTTCACATTCTTTTCAGGAAGTGTAGGTTCAAATCACAGCAGATGAAACAAACAGAACACCACACACACAGACACAAAAAAAGAAAGAAAAAAAAAGAGATATCTGCCAGCAGTAGAACATCTACAACTTAAGATTTAGATGTCACCAGCCTCCTAAGACCACAAAGAGTTCAGGGCCAAAACATCTGCGTACATGTGTCTTTGTAAGCACCAAGACCTATAGGGCCATACACCAATGCCAGTCATCATCATTATCATGAAGGGGCTTCACCCATGCTGCCGAACGCCCCCTGGCAAAGTACACAGCTGTCAGATTTGTGTTGTCTTTGGAAAATTGTGGTCAGATTTGTGTAGTCTTTCGAAAACTGTGGTCAGATTTGTGTAGCCTTTGGGAAAATTACAATCAGATTAATTGTGGTGAGATTTGTGTAGCCTTTTGAAAATTGCGGTCAGATTTGTGTAGACTTTGGAAAATTGCAGTCAGATTTGAGTAGTTTTGGGAAAATTGCGGTCAGATTTGTGTGTAGTATTTGGGAAAAATTGGGGTCAGATTTGCGCTCTTTTGAAAATGATAGTCAAATTTGTTTAGTCTTTAGAAAATTGTGGTCAGATTTGTAAAGTCTTGAAAAATTGCAGTCAGATTTGTGCAGTCTTTGGAAAGTTGCAGTCACATTTGGTAGTCTTGGAAAATTACGGTCAGATTTGTGCAGTCTTTGGAAAATTGCGGTCAGATTTGTGCAGTCTTTGGAAAATTTCAGACAAATTTGCTCAGTCTTTCGAAAATTGCTGTCAGATTTGTGTAGTCTTTGGAAATTGCAGTCACATTTGTGTAGTCTTTAGAAAACTGCAGTCAGATTTGTGTAGTCATTGGAAAATTGCAGTCATATTGTGCAGTCTTTGGAAAAGTATGGTCACATTTTGTAGTCTTTTGAAATTTACCATCAGATTTGTGTAGTCTTCGGAAAATTGTGGTCAGATTTGTGTAGTCTGGGAAAATTGTGGTCAGATTTGTGAAGTCTTGGGAAAATTGCAGTCACATTTGAGTAGTCTTTAGAAAATTGCAGTCAGATTTGTGTAGTCTTTTGAAAATTGCGGTTAGATTTGTGCAGTCTTTTGAAAATGGTGGTCAGATTTGTGTAGTCTTTAGAAAAATTGCGGTCAGATTTGCGTAGTCTTTGGAAAATTGGGGTTAGATTTTGGGCAGCCTTTGGAAAATTGTAGTCAGATTTGTGCAGCCTTTGGAAAATTGCGGTCAGATTTGTGCAGCCTTTGGAAAATTGCGGTCAGATTTGTGCAGCCTTTGGAAAATTGCGGTCAGATTTGTGGGGTCTTTGGAAAATTGCGGTCAGATTTGTGCGGTCTTTGGAGAATTCAAGGCAGTTGTGTAAAGACAGTGTGAAAACAATGTTTTAGCTGAAAAGAAAAAACTGAAAGAAGAATCCGTCTTCTAAGTGCCTGAACTTATTTCATGACTTGCAATCACAGGTATCAGCATCCCATTTTCTTTACTTCCCTTTTGATGTGTCACCCACCATCCTCTGAGAATGCTTCAGAGCGCTTGACATCAACTTAAGGAAGGCAATACCACACACATATGAAATGATACCCTGTTGTGTCCACATCATCACTTAGAAACCCCCATAAACATAAAAGGACAAAAAAACCCCACATATTCTAAGACATAAAAGGACAAAAAAAAACCCCACATATTCTAAACATAAAAGGACAAAAAAAACATATTCTAACAGGCTGTCCAGTAGAGACAAAAACGGGATGAGAGAGAGAGAGAGAGAGAGAGAGAGAGAGAGAGAGAGAGAGAGAGAGAGAAAGAGAGAGAGAACAAACTGGCTATGTACACTATTTATATTGATAGTGAATGCTCACATGAGAGAACATTCGCATCACATAACAAGGAAGAAGACTCAATATTCCATTTCTCTAGGCAAAAAAGTGATGAATTTGAAATTAAATCTTTAATCTGAGATGTATATATACATCTGCAGTCAACATATTTTAATCAAAGTTTCATATATCTATCCTGTATATCTCTGTAGAACAAGGGAACTTTTATTTTCTGAAATTAAAAAAAACAAAGAAAAGAGTCATCTATAAAAGGATGGGTCTCCCATAAGACATAAAAGAATGAGACATACAGCTTTGCAAAAACCATGAACAAAACATCTTTGGAATAACAGTATACTCTACAGCCTAACAGTCATACAAAAAAAAACCCCCAACAAATCCCAAACAACAACAACAAAATTGATTTGCGTGTGGCAGTCATAGGTTTCATCAACTTTCTAAATTCCTAAGCAGCTGTTCCTCTTCAAAAAAATATGTCCAATGCGAAAGAGCCCCACGTGCACCAAGTTTGAAAAATTATTGATAAAGCTATGCAAAGAAAATTCTCAGGTCTTCTTCAGGCAAGATAAACAACACTCAGGACAACAAACATGAACGAGCAACCACTGATCTTCATTCACGTTGGTACAATTTAGCGCCTATCTTGCACTGAATTGGATGAAGATAAGTGATTGCTCGTTCATTTGTGTTGTCCTGAGTGTTGTGTATCTTGCCGGCAGAAGACCTAAGAGGTCAAAACGTGTCGGTGTTTTGTCTTGTGATTCGTTTGTCTATGTTTTTTGGCGGAGCTTCATGGATAACTTTTCAGATTTGTTTAGCTTTCTGCCTGCAGTAGTGTCCCTTTGCAAGTAGATCCTGCATACATCAGTCTGGGTCAAACCAGGTGCCTGGAGGTGTGCGCTTCTTGATGAACTCCCAGTGTGAAGGATTCAGTCATCCCACCTCACAGACCCATTTTTTTTTTCCATCCAGAAGTCTGTCCTTGCATGACATATGACATATAAGCATATGCTCGATCAGACAGAAGAGGTTTACAACACATGCTCACGATTAAAACATGAGCATGGTAGCTGCAATTCTAGTCTCTTAGGACAATAGCTGGAATGTGACCTGCTATTAGATTTTAGAAAGGAAAAATTCATGTGTTTAAAAGAGCATTTTGTTAATGGGCTAAAAAGAAATCGGCATTCACTCTACAGCAAAGTATTTTACATCACATTATTAATTGTAAAACGATGATATGACCAGAGTAGAAGCAGCCCTGTTCAAATTCACCTAGAAAGAGGCAAATTACATCAGTATTGATTGTAAAACGATGCTATGACCAAACCGACAGAGTAGAAGAAGTCCTGTTCACATTCACCCAGAAAGAGGTGATTAACATCAGTATTGATTGTAAAACGATGCTATGCCCAAACCACAGAGTAGAAGGAGTCCTGTTCACATTCACCCAGGAAGAGGGGAATGGCCAAGCTGGGTGTCATCAGTGGACAGCGCCAGTTCCACATCAGCAGCCAAAGATCTATCGATCCCCTTGATATGGTTTCAACATAAACATTGCAAGGAGACTTGAAAGCCTTGAACAGGCTTTTAACAGTGACAGGATCTTGAACTGAAGGTCAATCTATCGATCCCCCTGATATGGTTTCAACATAAACATTGCAAGGAGACTTGAAAGCCTTGAACAGGCTTTTAACAGTGACAGGATCTTGAACTGAAGGTCAATCTATCGATCCCCCTGATATGGTTTCAACATAAACATTGCAAGGAGACTTGAAAGCCTTGAACAGGCTTTCAACAGTGATGGGATCTTGAACTGAAGGTCAATCTCGTGTGCAACAAATGTTTCGGAAGAAAAGACTTCATGAGTAAGGGGACTTCATGGTATTGATCAGGAGTTTCACAGTGAGACACGCTGGGTGGACAGTGTTCTTCTTACACTGACCACATGTAGCGCAGTCTGGACACCTCATCAGCAACATTTGCAAGACACAGAGGGAAAGGCAGCTGTGGTGGTCTGGGTCATACACAAGGTATGACTCACCTGTTAGTTTCAATGTTCATTATGACTCACCTGTTAGTTTCAACGTTCATTATGACTCACCTGTTAGTTTCGATATTCATTATGACTCACCTGTTAGTTTCAACGTTCATTATGACTCACCTGTTAGTTTCAACGTTCATTATGACTCACCTGTTAGTTCAATGTTAATTATGACTCACCTGTTAGTTTCAATGTTCATCATTATGACTCACCTGTTAGTTTCAATGTTCATTATGACTCACCTGTTAGTTTCAATGTTCATTATGACTCACCTGTTAATTTCAATGTTCATCATGGCACCAAGCATTGAAATAAATATCTCTGAAGACAAAACTGATGTTCATCACAATTGAACAACAAGAAGGACAATCAGGGATTTAAAAAAAAAAATCATAGAAAAATAAGCAAATCGTAAAATTATCATCAGCAATAGCCTGACATTTGTATATTGACACAAACAAATTAAAAATGAAATTTGGTAAACATGAATCTATGTACAATCTGCACCAACAATGTATTCACTGCCACACATAGATGTAGCTTGGAAAGCAGGGCAGTGTTTCTTTTTCCCCTAGATGTGTGTGTGTGTGTGTGTGTGTGTGTGTGTGTGTGTGTGTGTGTGTGTGTGTGTGTGCATGTGCATGTGTGTGCTTGCATGCATGTTTGTGTTGAAAAGAGAGAAAAAAAGAAGAGAGTGAGTAAGAGGAAGAGAAAGAATTGATAAATGAATAAAAAGACCATGGTCCCTTCTGATTGGGTAACAATAATGCATAGATCACACACATTTATAAAAGAAAATTGCATAAAAAATCCAACACAAGCATCAATTGTACATTGACAACTACATAAAGAAGTCTTACAAAATCAATTTGATTATCTGTTTCTCTTGTTTCCAAACTGACAGCAACAGTTCGACACTCAAATGCTTTTAAACAAACAAACAAACAAACAAAAAAACAAACGTAGCGCACCAACATTTCATTCTAACTTGTAACAAGTACAGAAGTATGCAATAAACATGGGGTTTTTTTTCTTATTTTCATTTTTTTTTTTTTTTTTTTTTTATAAATTTTTTTTATTTACACTGTACACTTTGTACACTAATGTCTGAAATTCCAAATCTTAAACTTGTGATGGCATCATTTCACATGCCTATCTATGACAAATGATAAATACTTTTTTTCGAAATTTGAACATGACCTAACTCAGACCTGTTTATGCTTACAATTTTGCTGTAACTTTTACGGAAAAAATCTTAATTACAGGAATTACCCCCCCCCCCCCTCCTCCCCCCCAAAAAAAAATTACGGGGGAAAAAAAAATCAAAAGAAAAAAATTGTTAAACGTGAAGTTTCTTCTGCTACCGTTTCAGTCCAAAGTAGTGAGAAGACATTTCCCAGCCTGCCTTGCGTCTTTTACCTTGTCAAAGATGGTGACAAAGCGGTTTTACGTGCCAATGGCTGGGTCTTCCATATCTTCAAAAGTTGCAAAAAAAATTGCGATTATGAAGATTACGTTTTGTTATTGTTGTTCAAATTACAGATTTTTGTCTGAGATATTACAAGTACAGGAATTTGGGGGTAAAAAGGTCTGCCTAACTGCTGTATAAGATTAAACTCTTTGGCTAGTCTGTTCTGTTGTGCTCATTCCAGCTTTGCCACTTTTTATGAACTACTTTCTGCCATAATTCTTTCATGAGATCATTCACAATTTCCACAACTTAATTCAACTATACAAAAACAAAACCCTTTTGAAACAAAAGTGCAAGTATTCCTGACACCAGCTTTCTTTCCACGCAGGTCTAAATCCAGTCACATTTCATAAGTCTGGAGGGGCAGTCTGTTTTCATTCATACACAGAATTTTAAACCAATGTCTGATGCATCCAGTACACAAGTTTATACAAACATGACTTCCACCAATATCACCGTCAACAAGATCATTAGGTCTTTTCATACCAACCCCTACAAATCTCATTAGAGTAAAACTGTGAGCTTTTCCAACATAAATAGACGCTTCATCCACACCTCAAAACCCAGCCCCGTGCTGAGCAATCATCTGGACTTGTGCAGCAAAGAGTGTCACAGAAAATCAGTCAGGACATGTTCTTGAACTTACACAATTTTAGAGTGATACACAATTTTTGACAAGAATCGGTAAACAAACATGTATTCACTCCACACACAACTCCCCCCCCCTTCTCCCCCAGCCCCCAGACAAGGACCCAAAGTGGCTCATGTGATGTGAGGCAACACACAGTATCTGCGGGTCTTCATGATCAGCTTTTTCTACAGAGAGGCAGGAGCCTCAAGGAAATTGTGCTGGCCCTGACAAATCGCCCAAGGGAGGATCCTGCCATCTCTCCTGAACAGGGAAGCCATCTTACAGTTTTACCTTGTGCTAAAAACTCTGGGTAATGTGTAAGTGTGTCACTGGTATAAATTTTTTTTTTTCAGTGGAATAAGCGTTCACGGGTGACACTGCCGTTCTTGACAGCACAGGAGATTTTGAACTCCAGCACTTTGAAAACAAAGTTTTTCATTAAGAAAAAAAAAAAAAAGGCGAGTGAGTAGTTGTGTAAAGGAGTGAACTCCAGTACTCACATGACTATCAAGTTTGTTTTTTTCTTTTTAAAAATGTAATGTCCAATCATGACACCAATGCCTACAGTCCCATGCTATAGTGTAACTGCAACCACAAATGTCTTACATAAACACCAATTCAAACATTCCTAAGTTACAGTAGAACTACGATAGTGGATGTCTAATAACTATAGTGACCGAAACAAAGTACTGAATCCTGGGGGAGGTGGGTGGCTATGTGTGTGTGTGAGTGTGTGTATGTGGGGGGGTATTGTTTCTAAAGCCTACAATTTTCACTTGAACTGTGCTTTATCTTCACGAAACATGATTATAAATTATATACAGGTAGACGTAAAATGTTTTATCTTCACCAAATGCTGTTGCATATGTCTTACGAATCTGCTTCATATTTCATTTTCAATACATGATTTACACACTGACATTCAGTACATTATCCACATATTGATGGGTCTTTGGAATTAAGTACCTTGCCAACTAAAGGCACGAGGAAAATCTTTTTCTTTTGTTTTTCTCTTTTTTTTTTCTTTTTTTTTTTTTGGCTGTTCCATCTTCTGTGCCTCAGTGACATTGCAGCCATGCCACTCATTCATTCTCCCCCCCCCCCCCCCTCTCCCCCCCAACTATCCACAGCCCAGCCCGGCCTGCCACAGCCCCAGCAATCCACAGGGAGAAGTAAAGGTCAAGTTGTCAGGGGCAACCCATTGGTGGAGACACTGCACTGCTGCCGAGTCATTTTGGTGGTGTTCAGTGGTGCCTGTTGTGATCCAACATACACAGGACATCACCTGCTAAAGCCCCCTACTGATGACAATAACTGCTCAGTTGTGGAGCCAGAGTAAGTGAGCTCTACCTCCAGAGGGCGCCACCACATCTGTCCAATGACAGTCTCCAGAAGCCATGGGAAAATGGTGGCCTTTGCATGCTCTCCCTCCAGAGGGCGCCACCACATCTGTCCAATGACAATCTCAAACAGAAGCCATGGGAAAATGGTGGCCTTTGCATGAATGTGGCCAAACTGTGTCATGTAAATGCTGAATCCTGTCAACAGTGTGTCCTGTCAACAGTGTATCCTGTCAACAGTGTATCCTGTAAACAGTGTATCCTGTAAAACACTGCACTATGATGACACTGTATGACACAGCATTTGGTAAAAGCAACTGAAATCATGATCACAGAAACTCCAATGAAAGAAAAGCAAAGACTGGGGTCTACGCTATATTCCTTCCATACAATGGCAAGACTTGATGTCACTATACATAACATAAGTACAAGATCAATACTGTTGAATAGAATACATCCAGTGATCTCAGCTCCTTAACAAGTGGGAAAAAGTTTGAAAGAACATTGAAAACACTCATAATAAACACATCACAAAGCAACGCATTGTTGCGTAACTTACAAGTACTAACAGCTGCCATTGGATTGTTGAATACAGACTATCCAACAGACCTGTCCCATACAACTTTATGAGGGGGACAAACTGACAGGCTGCTTTTGATCTTAAGAGTGAGAGAACATTGCTCAAGCTCATGTACATTGTCTTTTCCTGCTAGACGGCTGCCTGGCTGTTCACAGCCTTATTGGGCCCGGTACCTGAACAGAAAGAGCCTGTTGTCTTTGGTATCAGAGGGAGACAGTGAGATGGCATGATTGCACTAAAAATCATCCAGTGGTCTGCACCTCTTTGTGCTCTGACCCTTTCTTTCATGGTGAAGTTTATCAATCCATACAAGACTATGACAGAACAGAGCTGTGTTCACTTGGACTGTATGAACAGTTCGTGTAGTCTTTAAAAGCAGTCTGTTTGTCCCCCTGACATTCAGTATTTTCAGTCATTGTTTGTTGGGCAAATGCTGAAGAACACACACACACACACACACACACACACACACACACACACACACACACACACACACACACACACACACACACACACACACACACACACACACACACACAGGGATTGTCCCTAGGATGATCTGATAATCTTTTTTCTATCCCAAGTTTAGATGTTACCCTCATCTCCACAGCCTTTAGTAAAACTGTAGGGAGAAGGGTTTGCGTACAAGTTGACACATACGCTCCAAAATGCAAGAAGAAATTTAAAGAGAGAGAGAGAGAGAGAGAGAGAGAGAGAGAGAGAGAGAGAGAGAGAGGGAGAGACTTTGAACACTCACATGCACAGAAACACACAGACATGTGCATGCATGTATGCATGAACACACACACACACATACACACACCATAAGTACACACACACACACACACACACACACACACACACACACACACACACACACACGCACAGAGTCAGATAAGTTTGACAATCCTAGGGAATTTTTTCTGCTGATGATCTCATCCGACTGTCGACTTATCCGGCACCCTTGGTAAGTCGACAGTTTGTGACATTATGTCATCTAGACATCGGTAAGGACCCTACTTTAATTTGCTGAGATAGTTTCCAAGCAGTGAACAGAGGAGTGTCAACATGTCTGCAATCTGTCGACCTGATCTGTCCTGTTGGAAACCTCGCCTGCTCTGATCTCTGTCTCTTGTCTGACACCTCCTTCAGTCTCTCCAGGAAGATTCCAGTCCGGACTTCCCAGGGAATGGAAAGGAATGTGATTCGCTGCCAACTGACACGCTTGGAAAGGTCACCTTTCTTCTTTTTTTTTTTTACGCAGTTTCACCAAGTAGCCCAACTTTTAGTCTGTTGGGACTTGCTGTCAGCCCCGTTATCGTTAGCAGACAGGACTGCAGGACATAGGTTGATGCTGCTGGGGGTCTGCCTCTGGTGTGTTATGAGGGACATTGTCTTGACCCGAGGCCCTGCTGTTCTTCTTGGTATCGAAGGCCTTGATGATTTCAGTTTTGGTTGATGGACTGGTTCTCACATAAAGCAGTTCGGTCGTAGGCGATATGGCAGGAAGATGGTGCAGCTGGTCAGTCTCAGACGTTGTTGAAGTGTTCCATACACTGACACTACTCTGAGCATCATCATCATCATCAGGCTCTGGACTGGAACTACAGGGAAAGAGAGGCATTGGCAGGCCGGGGCTGTGCTGCAGAAGATCGGTCCAGTGTGAGACAAAGGTTGCCGGAAAGACCTCAGGGCTGAACCAACAGTGTGTGACAGTCTGGGTCAGAGCCTGTCGAGGGACAGGTCAGGTCAAATCGAAGGAGCACTCACCTAGCAGATCTCTTTGCACCGTACTGTACTGTATTTCACTATGAAAATTACATGCTGACAATTTAGCTAAAAGTTTCATTTGTTTTACTTTTTGCTTCAATGTTTCTTGATTTTTTTTTCTTTTTCGTTTTTCTTTCATGTAACGGATGTTTATGGGCGCAACTTACAGAAATGCTGCTGACGTAAACGACTTTCTGCACTGTCCTCTTTCTGCACACCTCTATGCTCCATATTTGAAATATAAAAAAAAAAAATCTAAAAAAAAAAACTGAAAAAACTGTTTTGAAAAAGAAAAAATTGCCTGAATGACATGGGTGTGACTGAAGCGAGCCGCTCAGAGCCTAGTCTATTAGTGGGTTGCGGCTGTGGTTCTTTAATTATCCACGAGTTCTACAGAGGATGACAAGTAAGTCCCCTTGAGCTCCATTCTAATTTTGTTACTCAGACCTTCACTGCCAGTTTGTGACCTTGAGTACACAAATAATGTGTATCTGGTCCACATGGACGTTAAAAATAATCTGATATGAATGGGGGGAAATGATGTCCACTTACGTGACTGTCAACTTTGTGACTTATCTGGCGTAACTTCAGTCATACAAAGATGGACTTGGGCTGAGAAATGAAAAAAGACGTCCACTTAACTGAATGTCGAGTTATCCCAGTATCAACTTATCTGACCCAGACTCTCCTCTCTGTATATACAGAGAGAGAGAGAGAGAGAGAGAGGAGAGAGAGGAGAGAGGAGAGAGAGAAGAGAGAGAGAGAGAGGGAGAGAGAGAGAGAAAGAGACAGAGAGAGGAAGGGAGGGATAAACAGAGAGAGGAAATACACAGTATACAGTAAGGAAACAATTTTGCTTTGTGTGCCTTGCACTTTTCACTTCTTTTTGGTTTCTGCAGCCATCTTGGTGAAGTCAATGCCGGAATACTCTGTGAATTCACGCTCAGGCGCCGGTTCCTCTCCTTCTGTCGCTGGCTTTCTGTGAAGGCCACGGTGGTGTAGACCAGTCCATCAGCATTGACTGTGCGAGAGCCATCGTCATCCTGCAAGGAAGGATAAAATCACAGTGCTTATTATCGTCATCGTACTGTGCAGCCTGTGGAACCTCCTGCAAGGAAGGAAGGATAAAATCACAGTGCTTATTATCACACACACACACATGCAGACACACATGCACAAATGCACGCACACACACACTACACACTAATATGAACACAAACACACACACACTCATGCCTGCATGCACATGTGTGTTCGCACACACACACACACACTCAGACAGAGAGAGAGAGAGAGAGAGAGGAGAGAGAGAGAGAGAGAGAGAGAGAGAGAGAGAGAGAGAAAGAGAGACAGAGAGAAGAGAGACAGACAGACAAAACAGACTGACAAAGTTAGAGACTGGGAGACAGACAGAGACAGAGAGAGAGAGACACAGAGAAAGACAGCTGAAGAAGAAGAAGAAGAAGAATCAAGAAGAGAAGACAGGAAAAAACAGGAACAGAAAGAAGAAGTGAAAAGGAAAAAAAACATTACAGGCTGAATGGAAAAAAAAACACTAACATGATATTTGAAACGTGTAGTGCATACAAGTAGCGTTGTTGAACTATGCTATGTATTGCCATCAAAGCAGAACCTCACAGGTAATACCACCAGTTTTAACCTAAGTCACTAGGTAAGTCCTGTGTAACTTTATATGTTCCATGGCACTCTGCAACCACCCCCAACACCTGGCTCTGGTCCTTTCCGGCCTGTATGAAAGTTAACACTGTGCCATCTGCCACGATCGCCATACACCCCAAGGCCAAGAGACTACACAGACATCACACTTCAGACATTGACTCACACGCAACAGCTCCGGTGTCTATGATCTAAATCATCTTCTGTGACAAAGATTTGGCTCCACCTTTCTTCACCACTTTCTTGACCTACTCCAGTGTTGGTGGCTTGTCAGTCAACAACACACAGCATGCTGGGGAAATCAACACACACAGCATGCTGGGGAAATCAAAAACACACAGCATGCTGGGGAAATCAACAACACACAGCATGCTGGGGAAATCAACAACTCACATCATGCTGGGGAAATCAACAACTCACAGCATGCTGGGGAAATCAAACAACACACAGCATGCTGGGGAATCAACAACTCACATCATGCTGGGGAAATCAACAACTCACAGCATGCTGGGGAAATCAACTACACACAGCATGCTGGGGAAATCAACAACACACAGCATGCTGGGGAAATCAAACAACACACAGCATGCTGGGGAAATCAACAACTCACAGCATGCTGGGGAAATCAACAACTCACAGCATGTTGGGGAGTGCTGGGGAAATCAACAACACACAGCATGCTGGGGAAACTCTGATATAAGCAATAACACACAGCATGACTAGAACCCCCCCCCCCCCCCCCCCAGTCATTTCCATAATAACAAAGCTTTATTTAATCTTCACTTGATTTCCTCCACTCCATATTGTTCTTCATGCTGTGTGTGTGTATGTGTACGTATCATCCAGCTTACCACTGGCTCCTGTTACCTCAATGTCGATGGGAACTTTCACACTTACGCCACCCTCAATGGAGAAGCACTTCTGCATGCCTTTATTCTTGTTCAGACCAAGTCTGCCATTTAAGTTCATTGCAGGAAGCTTCTGGTGTCTGCTCCACTGCCTTGGTGGTGGCTTGGCAGGTATCAGGGGCAGGATGTAGGAATACTTTCTATTGTGCATGTCCTGCATCATCCCATCAACCCTTCTGGCCTTTCATGTGTGTGAAGTGCTATCCATTATTCTAAACCCTATTTTACTTCATTCTTTTTTTTTAACAAAAAAGCAGTTGTTCGTTCTCCTCTTTTTCTTTCATCTCATTACAGCCCGCTCCTTCCCCTATCCTCCTGCTTTCCCCCACCCCCCTTCTCTCCCACCCCCACCCCCATGCCCCTTCTCTCCTTCTCCCACCCCCATGCCACAAGTCATACCTTTCTCATTTACACTGAAAGGAGGGAGGGACTGATGTAAATCACAGTGAAGGCTCTAAGAGGAGGGACTGATGAAAATCACAGTGAAGGCTCTGAAAGGAGGGAGGGACTGATGAAAATCACAGTGAAGGCTCTAAGAGGAGGGACTGATGAAAATCACAGTGAAGGCTCTGAAAGGAGGGAGGGACTGATGAAAATCACAGTGAAGGCTCTAAGAGGAGGGACTGATGAAAATCACAGTGAAGGCTCTGAAAGGAGGGAGCGACTGATGAAAATCACAGTGAAGGCCCTGAAAGGAGGGACTGATGAAAAATCACAGTGAAGGCCCTGAAAGGAGGGGAGGGAGGGGACTGATGAAAATCACAGTGAAGGCTCTAAGAGGAGGGAGGGACTGATGTAAATCACAATGAAGGCTCTGAAAGGAGGAGGGACTGATGAAAATCACAGTGAAGGCTCTAAGAGGAGGGAGGGACTGATGTAAATCACAGTGAAGGCTCTGAAAGGAGGGAGGGATTGATGAAAAATCACAGTGAAGGCTCTGAAAAGGAGGGAGGGACTGATGAAAATCACAGTGAAGGCTCTGAAAGGAGGGAGGGGACTGATGAAAATCACAGTGAAGCTCTGAAAGGAGGGAGAGACTGATGAAAATCACAGTGAAGGCTCTACACTGAGAGAGAGGCCCAGACGAAGGTCAGTGAGTGAAGGCTCCGAATGGAGCGAGGCGCTGATGAAAATCTGCGTGAAGGCTCTACAAGGAGGAAGGTGTGTGGTGAAGATCAGTGGTAGACAATGAATCACAAGACGAAAACATGACGCGTTTCGACCTCTTAGATCTTCTACAAGCAAGATACACAAACACTCAGGACAACGAAAATGAACGAGCAATCACTTATCTTCATCCAATTCGGCGCAAGACAGGCGAGTGTAGTGAGTGTTGTGTATTTTGCCTGAATAAAACCTCAGAGGTCGAAATGAGTTGTGATATGTCTTGTGATCCATTTGTCTATAGTTTTTTTTTTTTTTTTTTTTTTTTCTTGTTTTGGGGGGGGGGGGGGGGGGGGGGAGGGGGGAGTGCTTTATCAATAACTTTTTCAAATTTGTTTAGAATTCCGCCTGCAGTTGCCTCTCTTTGCTACTAGAGAGAAAACTTCAGAGTTTAAAGCTGCTAAAGGATGGAGGGGTTGATGAAGATCACTAAGTGAGGGCTGTGAACTGGACCAAAACATCTGATGGAAAATCACAGAGTAAGGACTCTGATATGAAATGCTTTTGTATGCAAAACAAATATGAAAACAAAACAAAAACAAAACATTCTGGCTGAGTAGCAGTTGATACAGCGACAAATTTCTGTGTTGTTCTGCATTCCTGCACCAATACAAGCCCTGCTACAGTAAGATCAATAACACTGTAATGTGAGAGAACATTTAAACATTTAAAATGAAAATTTCTTTGCTTGACACAAAAGGCGTATGATGATGGGTTCGTAAGTCATGAGGTGACAAGCATTCAAAGAGAAAGAATTCAGATTGATCCATGCCAAGGCATGCTGGGATCCACAAAATGTTCAGAATGACGTTCAAGACATTTTAATCACAATGTTCCCCCAAGCACTGACCAAAAAATGTCCAGGAAGATCTGGCACACACAACATCAACAGTTACGCAAAAAATCTTCTCACATACCTCTAAACACACACACTTTAAACGCACACACACACACACAGCAAGTTGAAAGGCTATATCCAAAATACAAATAAACACATGCACTGAAAGCCAAGTAATGCTCATTCAATAAAAATGACAAAAGAGAGACAGTGATTTTTTTTGTGATAAATATGTCTTTTCAGACACCATAAAGAACAGACATGAAAACTGCACAATCATCCTATGATGGTTGGCAGCATAAGAATGCAAGGCTATCTGACAACTTGGGAGTATGGTGTTGTAGGTCTGTTCTCTACAGTGTCGGAAAGTCCGTCGGAAGAACCATCTTGATCGAAAATGCACACACTGTTATGTATTGTGTGAGAGATAAACGTTCCTTGCACTCTCTTTCATGTGTTTGATTGTATTCTGGCTTCCTCACTGTAACACTGCAGTCTGTGTAGTTTTATGCTGGAATTGTCAGACAATTACATCAGGATAAAGTCTGTTAAGAAGTAAATAGAGGGAAACATGAAAAAAAAAACAAACAAACAAAAAACCCATCAAAAGTGGGTGTAGATACAGTCTGTGTGTCTTACAGAACGGGCGTGGAGAGCAGCAGCGCCGGCAGGATCAGTGTCATCCTTCTGGAAGCCATAGTTTTCATACACCGTTCCTTCGGCCTGGTTTGCAGCTTGGGCAGCGGGGCAGTGTTGCCGTACACTGCTGCTGAAACACACACTGATCGTTATTGGCTGCTTTCCTTCAGTAAATGTTACTCCACATGATTTTGGGAAGACCATGAAAGAAAATAAAAATAACTTGTTTCTCATTATACAATAATATATGCGGATAAATATATAACTATGAAGCTTTCTGCAGATAAAGATATAACTATGGAGATTTCTGCAGATAAAGATAAACTATGGAGATTTCTTTTCCCCATACACAGACTGCTACGTGTCAAAAGAACACCCTGCCTCGTCCAGCCAGCGGGAATTCTGGGGACAGTTTCAAAGAAGGTCTTCAGAGAAATTCTCCTCAGGCAAGAGTTTTGGCACTGAACTCACTGCGTCCAGCTCATGACTCCTAGAGGTCCATCTGCTGACAGATTTGTTTCCTGACACTGCCGGCATTCAAACCAACAATTTGTCGATGGAAAGAAGAAGGCCAGTCTGGCTTTTTACATGTACACACATTATAGCAGGCACCAAAAGAATGAGATTAAAGAATGAAATAAATATGAACAGTATTCATTTTTCATTCACATTTTCATTCTTTCAGTGCAAGCTATGTGTGGAATAGCCTATTAGCTTTAAAGAGAATGTCCTGGTGTCCTTGAGTGATGCCACAAAATAAGATCAGGATCTGTACCATGGGGGACTCTGGCTTCCAAGCAAGGTCTTCATCATAGAGGTTGAGCACGGGGGCTTGTGGACTTATCAGCCTGTGATCTCATATAACAGATGGCGACTTCTAGTAAAACAGGGACCAGAACTCTAAAGGCAATGGCAAAGACAGCTGAAATAGTCCTACTGGATCTGGGTCAGAGAGGAACCAAAAAATAATTATAAGACTTGAATTTCCCGCATCATTCAATGTCTCTTTTCTCACACACACCGCACACAACACACACACACACACACACACACACACACACATTCTCTCTCTCTCACTCTCTCTTTTAAACACATAAAAAACACACACTCACTCACACACACACACACAAGTATGGTAAATTTCCACCCAGAGCAGTTTGTACAAGTGTTTATTCACTAACTTAATTGTGTTCTGAGGAAAAATTTGACTCTAATGAAGAGAGAGAAAGTAGATTACAATGGAAAAAAATTCCTAAGAAAAAAAAAAAAAAAGGATTCAAAGTAGAAGTGACGAGTTGCAGTCTAAATCAAAATAACTTTCCTGATTCGTGATCTAGTGCAACCTGGACCTTTCACATCATCCTTCAAAAAAAAAAAAAAAAAAAAAAAGGCAGCTCTTTACAACTCGGTCTCACCTTCTGCCTCCTGAGCTCTTTGTCCAGCGGTTTTATTCTGCTTGCCCTTTTTGGTTTTGGGCTTAGGGGCTGGGTTCGGTTCCTGCCGATGGGGTCCTGGTTCTGCAGTCTGTGGAGACATGTCCAGCTTCCCCTGTTTCTTGGCCACCACTGCATACACGTTTGCGGGTTCATCGGCAGCAGCAGCAGCCCCGGAGGGGGGTCGACTTCTTTGACTTCTTTGGCTTCTTGACCTTGGCATACACGTTGGTCTGGCACTGGCAACCAGATGGGCCAGCTGGGCGCTGCGCTTGGTGACACCACTCCTGCCTTTGCCCACGCTGACCTCTTCGTAGGCATCGCCAGAAGCACCACCACCGATGGCTGGTCGTGGAAACTTCACAAAAATACACAAGCATTGCACTTGCCATCTTCTTGGCATTCGAGGATAATTTGATTATGAGTGTCCTCCCCTGTGTGGCACACCCCCACCCACATCCACATGACAGATTCTGGATAAAAGCTTGGCGACCGTGTCCTAAGACACCCTCCATTAATTTCTAGTCCATCAGCCCCCCGTATGGTTTTTCCTAACTTCCTCCATCATCCCCCATACATTTTGTTAACTTCCCCCATGAAAACCCTTTTTTCCCCCAAACTTTCCCCCCATCATCCCCATATAATGTTCTTCAACTTCCCCCTATCATCCCCATTAATGTTCTTCAACTTCCCCTATCATCCCCATTAATGTTCTTCAACTTCCCCCATCATCCCCATTAATGTTCTTCAACTTCCCCTATCATCCCATTAATGTTCTTCAACTTCCCCTATCATCCCCATTAATGTTCTTCAACTTCCCCCATCAGCCCCATTAATGGGTCTTCAACTTCCCTATCATCCCCATAATGTTCTTCAACTTCCCCTATCATCCCATTAATGTTCGTCAACTTCCCCCATCATCCCCATTTAATGTTCGGGCAACTTCCCCTATCATCCCCATTAAATGTGCTGGCAACAACTCCCCTATCATCCCCATTAATGTTCTTCAACGTCCCCCATCATCCCCATTAATGTCTGGCAACTTGCCCCGATCAGCCCCATTAATGTTCTCAACGGCCCCATCATACCCCCTTGTTTATTTTTTGAAACGTTCCTTCCATCCCCATGAACCTCGCCCCAGCATCCCCCATTAATTTTTCGAACTTTCCTCCGTCAGCCTACAGAGGGTTTTTTTTTTCGGCTAAACTTTACCATTATCCCCTATTAATTTTTTTTGCAAGCTTTCCTCCATCATCCACCCACGGATTTTGTAAACGCTTTCCCCAACATGCGCTAAAGGGCTCCATACATGCCCTATTAATTTTTTTTTAAATTGCCCAAGACACCCCCCCCACTTCCTCAAGCACGAAAACCCCCCCCCCCCCCCCCCGGGGGGAAAAGCCCCCCCACCCATCACATCCCCATCAATTTCCAACCGGCTCCCCAAGCCATCCCCCCCAAATTATTTTTTAACCCCCCCCAACCCCCCCCCCCCCCCCCCACCCCCCCCCCCTTGAGGAAAAAAAAACAAACCTCTCTGCCATCATCCCCAGGAATTTCTTAACTCTTCCTCCATCATCCCCAAGAAAAATCTTTTTCAAAGGGCCTCCATCAGCAATGGAAAAAAAAAATCCCATCATCTCCGAATAATAATTTCTTTAAGCTTTTGTCCATCATCCCTATAATTTTCATAACCCGCCGCCATCATTCCCCAGGATTTTTTTTTTTAACGGGGCCCCATCATCCCCCGTTATTAATTATTATTTTTCTTTTTACTTTTTCCCATCATCTCTTGTTATTTTTTTTTACTCTCCCCCATCATCCCCATTAATTTTTTCAATCGGCCCCCCATCATCCTTCTTTACTTTTTTAACATTGCCCCATCATCTCCATTAATTTCTTTAACTTCCTTCATCATCCTCATCAATTTTTCGAACGCCCCCCCATCAATGCTTTCTTAACTCCCCCCATCAATTTTCTTAACTTCCCCCCAGCAATTTTCTTGAACTTCCTTCAACATCCCCATTAATTTTCTTAACGCCCCCATCAATTTTTCGAAAACTTCCCCCATATACCCCCATTAATTTTTTTTAACTCCTTCAGCATCCCCATAAATTTTCTTAACTCCGCCGCCACCAAGGGGCTTAACTTCCTTCAATCACATTCCCCATCCCCCATTAATTTTCTTAAACTTTCCTCATCATCCTCATCAATTTTCTTAACTTCCGGCTCATCCCCAGTAAATTTTCTAACTTCCCCCATCATCCACATTAATTTTCTTCTTTTAGCCTTTTCTTAACTCACCCCTATTATCCCCATTAATTTTCGGAACTTTCCCTCATCATCCCCATGCTTTTCGGTTTTTTTTTTTTTTTTTTTTGACTTTCCTCCATCATCCACCATTAATTTTCTTTACTTCCCCCATTATCCCCATTAATTTTCTTAACTTTCCCAATCATTCCCCATTTATTTTTTTTCAATCTTTTTTTCCATCATCCTCCCAGTAATTTTTTTTTTCAACTTTCCTCCAGCATCCCACTTTATAGATTTTTTAAACTTTCCCCCATCATCCTCCGATCAAAAAAAAAAAAAAAAAAAAAAACCTTTCCCCATCAATTTCTTCAACTCTCGCCCCCATTATCCCCCATCATTTTTCTTCAACTCTCTTCCATCATCTCCCCAATTAATTATTTCACCCCCCCCATAACCTTTCATTAATTATTTGAACTATCTTCCATCCTCCTCCACCGCTTTCATTTCAACTTTCCCCCCATCATCCCCAATTAATTTTTTTTAAAATTTTTAAACTCGCCCCATCATGCCCCCTTAACTATTTTAACTCTCCCCCATCATCTTCCATGAATTACTTTAACTTTCTTGCCATCATTCCCCATGGTTCTTTTCTTCTTCTTTCTTTTTTTTACTTTCCTCCATCACCCCCATCAATTCTTTTAACTCGCCTCCATCAATTCCCATTAATAGTTTTAACGCTCATCCATCATCCCCCATTAATAATTAACTAACTTTTTCTTCCATCATCTTCCATTAATTATTTTAAATTTCTTCCATCACCCCCATCACTTTTTATTTAAACTTTCCTCCATCATCCCCCATTAGTTTTTTAAACTCTCCTCCATCATCTCCATTAAGCAATTATTATAACTTTCTTCGTCATCCCCCATCACTTTTATTTAAACTTTCCTCCATCACTCCCCATAATTTTTTTTTTTTAACTTTCCTCCATTTTTTTTTAACTCTCCTCCATCATCCCCAAATTAATTCTTTTTCACTATACGCCATCATCCCCCATCGATTCTTTTTCAACTTTCGTCCATCATTCCCCATTAATTTTTTCACTATACTCCATCATCCCCCATTTTTTTTTTTCCACTTTACTCCATCACCCTCCATTAATTTTTTCTTCACTTTACTCCATTCCCCAGTTAATATAAAAAAAAAATTTCCTCCTTCATCCCCCATTAATTCTTTTCCACTCTACTCATCATCCCCAGTAAATTTTTTTCACTGCACCTCATCACTCCCTATTATTTTTTTTTTTTACTTTCCTCCTCTATCATTCCCCATTAATTCTTTTTCACTTTACTCCATCATTCCCCATTAATTAAAAAAAAAAAAAAATGTCTTCCATCATCCCCCATTAATTCTTTTCCACTCTACTCCCATCATTCCCCAGTAATATTTTCACTGTGCTCCATCATTCCCTACTGTTTTTTCGTTTTTTTTTTTTTCTTTTACTTTCCTCCATCATTCCCCAGTAATTTTTTCACTGTATTCCATCATTCCCTACTGTTTTTTCGTTTTTTTTTTTTTTCTTTTACTTTTCCTCCATCATTCCCCAGTAATTTTTTTTCACTCTACTCCATCATTCCCCGTTAATTTTTTTTTTTTTTTTTTTAACTTTCTCCATCATCGCCTTTGAATTTTCTGATGCCAAGTCTTGAAGAGGAATTCAGCTCGCACATGTAGATGTTCACACACAGGCATGCATGATACCTGTGTGTGTGTGTGTGTGTGTGTGTGTGTGTGTGTGTGTGTGTGTGTGTGTGTGTGTGTGTGCACGCGCGCGTGTGTGTTTGTGTCCAGTGGGTGGGGAGGTGGGGGGGGGTGGTGTGTGTGTGTAAGTAAGTGTGTGTGTGTGTGTGTGTGTCACCGATCGGCGGCGGTACTGAACCAGCACATCCACGTATTCAGTGTGGTGGTTCAAGATAGAGAGCGGTGTGCACGTATGCGTGCGAGCCTGCATGTGTGCGTGCATATGTGTATATGTGTGTGGGTGGTGCGCATGTGTAAGTAAGATTAGGGTTTTAGTTAGGTTGGGGGCAGGCTAAGTTCCTCGGGGTTGGGTAAGAAGGTTAGGCTAGGTTGGGGGCCGAGGAAAGTAGGACATACAATATTCTTGCCTTCCAGTCTTCATTTATTCAGAGAGTGGTAGGAGGGAAGTTGGTTTCATTTCCGACTGTTACCCTTTGTTGCTTTGGTTCTACACCAGAGAGGGCGGGGCAGGATATCAGCTGTTTGTTGTGTTGTTAAGTCAGTGAGTTGTTGTTGTAAATTGTCGTGTTGTTGCACGGGCAACAACTAGTCCGTTGGTCAGGTGTGTCAGCTCTACGGAGGGATACACCGTTCTGACCAATGTATGCGTTGTGTTGTGAGTGAGTTCGCTTGATTCCGATCAGGGCGGAATGCGTTGGGACAGCTTCACTTCGGTCCCTGGTGTTCGTCGGAGTGGATGTATATTTTGTAAGTAGTGTACATAGTGGTATGGTTCCGGAGTTTGGTTGTCATGGGACAGTTTGGCTAGACAGTTTGGGTTCGATATAATAACCATTGATGGATGGTGAGGCACAATATCGATTGTGGCTAGTTCATATTAATTTCAGTCGGTTCAATAAGAGGGTAATATGTGGTTGCATTTTGTTGAAGATCATATGAGTCAGGTTGCAGATGTGTCTGCGTGAATCATAAAGGGATGTGATGGTTGTGCTCAATTTCCCAGTTGTAAATAGTAGTAGTGCATTGAAGCTGAGTAACGATTCTGGAGTTGCCTGCACAGCATTGGAATCGTTTAACTGTGCAGTAGGGCCACGGCCGATTTTTGGATGAGTGGTTTATACCTGGGTACAGTCATGACCATCCAAGTTATTTAGGTATCCTTTCATTTTCGTCAGTCATGGTTCTCGACGCGAGTGTCATGTGCGTGCAGACTATATCTTTGACGTGTGTGTATGTGAACAAGCGCACCAAGTGTTTTTTGTAGAGCAAGTGACAGTCATCACACATACAGGGATATATGTATTTGTGGCAGAACAGGGTTAGAGAAAGATACCTTAGGTTGCGTGGTGGCAGCCCCATTATGAATTTTAGTAGTTAGAAAGAAGGGAAAGGTAAAAGTTAAGGCGAGTGGCTTAGTAGTCAGTGAGATAAAGAACGGATGGTGTGCAGCATATAATATTATACGAAGTGTGGTTATTTATTTCGGCATAATAAAGATTAAGAACTGGGTTAACTGACAAGAGATGACATGAGAGTGGGGTACTAGATGGGAAAATTTTGGCGAGCAAATCATGTTTTGATATATGATTATACTTGACAGTACAAAGAGGGGCAAGAATGTGAGGGGGTTGTGGCTGCGAGCCGATTCTCTTGTGTGAACATGTTGAAAGTGTGTGAACCGTTGGAAGTTAAGTTTTGTAGAGAGATGCTCATTATTACATTTTGTGTGAGGACATCTCCATGTGAAGTTGCCATGTCCTAGACTACATAGTAGTCCTAAGGGGGCCCATGGAGATCGCTGGGATCGTCGTTGGGATCGTTGGGAGCTTGGGTTTGTTTATTTTCTTTTCCTGATTTGGGTGTGTGATGCCTAATTTCATATGTAATAACATAGGTTGGCTCAAGGGGAAATACGGCTTTACTGCTGTGGTAAGGGTTATCCGGTAATGGGTCTAGTAACGGGGGTGTATTCAGAAATATAGGAAGTCATTTTCATGTCCAATTGGGAATTAAGCAAGGAGATGAGATGAAGAGTTTAAGCCATACCAAGTAACCTATGTGTCTTGGTGACTCAAGTAGTAGCGACACTACAGTAGTGGCCCATAGTTGTTCCAGCAGGTATCCTGTTTCCGTCCTGAGGCTGGGTCCGGATCACCACAGTCGGTGGCTGCGTGCTGGCAGGTTAGCGGCGATGTCCTCTTACTCGTGCTCTCCTGGGAGGGGAAGACTGCCCGGGCCGTCTGCCGTCTGAGACAGTTCTCCTCCTGCTACCTGTGGTCCTCCGGGAGGGGAAGTCCACCCAGGCCATCTGCCGTCAGTGAGGCAGTTCTCCAGTCACCTGTTCCTCTTTCCCGGAGGGGGAGGACCGCCCTGTTCAGGCGCCTTGTGAGGGGGGTGTGCTGCGCCAGGTCTTCCTTCACCCTCAGTTCTGGCGGAGCCCTTCGGGGGTCCCTTCGCGAGTCAGACCCGTTGAGAGGGGGCCGAGTGAGTGTGTGAGTGTTGTGTGTTCGTGGGAGAAGTTGTCTTGCGTGAGGCCACGGACAGCACCGAGGAGCACGGTCTTTCGTGGAGGAGTCAGCCTGCAAGTGCCACGGACAGCGCCGAGGAGCACGGTCTTCTGTGGAGGAGTCAGCCTGCAAGGAGCCACGGACAGCGCCGAGGAGGAGTGCGATCTTTTGCGGAGGAGTCAGCCTGCAAGGAGCCACGGACAGCGCCGAGGAGTGCGATCTTTTGCGGAGGAGTCAGCCTGCAAGGAGCCCACGGACAGCGCCGAGGAGCGCGGTCTTCTGTGGAGGAGTCAGCCTGCGAGGAGCCACAGACAGCGCCGAGGAGCGCGGTCTTCTGTGGAGGAGTCAGCCTGCGAGGAGCCACAGACAGCGCTGAGGAGCGCGGGTCTTTCGCGGAGGAGTCAGCCTGCGAGGGGCCACGGACAGTGCTGAGGAGCAGGGTCTTCAGTGGAGGATGGGTTGTCCAGTTTTTGTGGTAGGGAAGGGGGTGTAGCAATAGGCAGTAGGGTTAGGGGTGTTAGCTGCTGCCTCTTTTAGGGATGTAGTAGCCAGCACGGGGATTGAGTACCTGTCGTTACCTCCCTTAGGGACGCAGTGACCGGTGCGGTAGTGGTCCCGGGTCAAAAAAAGAAGGGTGGGTCCCAGGGAGAGGGGTGGGTGGTAGTAGTTTTAGAGATTAGAGTCCCTTGGGTTAATCCTTGTCCCTAGTAGTTAGCCACCACGTGTGCGGGTTATCGCTGCGTCCCCAGGTCGCAGTGATATACCGCAACTGGTGTCTTAGGATAGGTTAGGGTTCCTCAGATCGTAGCAGGGTAGGGTGGTTCAGCGCGGGAAGTGGGATACCGGTGGTGCAGTTGTGGATGGACGTGAGTGGTGGCGCCATAGTGTGTGTGTGAAATAAAGAGATGTGCATGATTGTAAAGTTGAGTTAGTGGGCTGTGTTGTCTGACTTAGTGTGTGATAGGCGTGGGTAGGGGTGGTAGGGCCATCCGGCTTAGCGACCGTGACAGTGTGCATCCGGTGGAATGGAGTGCAGTGGGAAGGCAATGTGTAAGTGTGTGTGTGTGTGCGTGCGTGCGTGCGTGTATGTGTGTGTGCATGTGTGCCTGCTTGTGTGTATGTGTGCATGTTTGTGTGATAGTTGGAATTTGTTTAGATGAGAATTTTCAACAGTAAATTTGTGTTGGCTAGGCAAAACTAGTTTTTTTTTTTTCTTTTTCATTTGTCATTGAAAATGCCATTTTCAACTGAATAATTGTCAGTACAAAAGCAGCTTATTTCCTTGCAATATTTTGTAAATGTAGAATTTAAGAATAGCCAGAGAATGCTACATTTTGGTTCTCTGCTAAGCTCTCATAAGTTAGTAGAAAGATTTATCTGTGTCAGAATGGGGGGGAAAAGCTGCCACATCGAATGCTGAAATATTGCAGATTTCTTTCACTGATAGAAAACAAAATGTGCTGATAAAATCTTTGAAATATTTCTTGCTCCCTGTTTTGCAACATGATCAGCATGCATACTCATTTTATGTAAAATCATAATGCAAACAAACCGATCAAAAAAAAAAAAGCTTGAGTTACTTTCAGTTGAATGTGACAGAACAAAGGTTCTTATCTCAATTAAAAAAAAAGGTCCAATTTCATAAAGAAAAGGACTGTAACAGATTGCAAAACAATTTAGACTCAAAGGAAAACATGCTAAGCATAATCAGCAGGATATATAACAAAATATGACAAAGTCATAGGAATCATAATCAGCAGGAAATATAACAAAATATGACAAAGTCATAGGAATCATAATCGGCAGGAAATATAACAAAATATGACAAAGTCATAGGAATCATAATCAACAGGATATATAACAAAATATGACAAAGTCATAGGAATCATAATCAACAGGATATATAACACAAAATATGACAAAGTCATAGGAATCATAACTGTGTTCTGCTGTGGAAAATTCAGATATATCTTTTCCAAAGATAACAGCCTTTAAGGAAGGGTCACAAATTTAAGAGGAAGAGTGGAGAGAGATCGGAGAGAGAGAGGAGAGGAGAGAGAGAGAGAGCGAGAGGAGAGAGAGAGAGAGGACTGAGAGAGAGAGAGAGTTGTGTGAGAGAGAGAGCGAGAGAGAGACTGGAGAGAGCGGGAGTGGAGAGAGAGAGAGGGGGGAGAGGGGGGAGGGGAGAGGAGTGATATGGACCAGTGTGCTGCTCATGTATGCATGTGTTCTTACATAAATGTGCTGGTATATCTGTTAACACATTACTGCACATAACAGAAACTCACCAACGTTCCTAGATGATTCATAAAAAATCATTAACAATCATTGTTTCTTGGTCTGAACACACACACACACACACACACACACACACACACACACACACACACACACACACTCATTTACAAAGGCATCCATATTCACAACTGCACACAAATGCATATGAACAATGCATATGAACAGGCAGCTGCAAGTGAGAAAGAGACAGACCATGAACACACTATGGGCTGGAGTAAGAGTGTGCTGTAATTATAGAATGATTCCATCATACAGACACCTTTCTCTGTGTGTTTGTTTTTTGCACATGCGTGCGCACGTGCGCGCACACACACACACACACACACATGCGCGCATATGCAAGGTCACACACACAGAGCAACATAAAAGACAATGGGAGAGTAACAATAACAAAGGAATAAATCATACCTAAACTCTCTTTCTCATCGCATGATGCGCTTGCTTGCTTGTACCTATACAAACAAAACTGATATTTTGATTTCTTTTTTCTGTAAAAGGCATTCGGGCACAAAGCGTTTTGAAAAACAGTATAACCGTATTCTGCAATTTACTGATTTAGGCCAACATCTAATTTCATATCCAAGTCACAACTGATGCAGATGAGCTTGCGTGTTATAAGGGGGGAAAAAAAAGTATTTTTCAGGTCTAAGCTGAATGTACTTCATAAAGCATGTATGATGAAATTTTGTTTTCTTCTTTGTCAATTACAGCAGCATTTGCAAAGCTTTCTCTCCAACTTACCTGTCCAAACAAGCGCTATCTTTCTGCTTGGCATGATTCACATCTTACCAGTCAGGGACCCCCTCATTGTTTATGGGGGAAAGAGGAACTGAAGCGCCAAGGCTCCAAGCCCATAGACTCCAAAGGGATCTCTCTTAATTAATAGACCTCTTCCGGTCATGAACAGTTAATTTGAGCATTTGTGACCAAAATGTAAAGAAAGCCTTTGAGTTGGCTGCTAGTCTTCAGGTGTCGTCTGTTTTGAACCCTCACCCACCATGTCATCCGTAACTTTGTTGTTTACGATCTTGTCATCTGCAACCTGCACCCCCTATGTTGCTTACATTTGAATCGGTGTCTGCTCACAAAAAATGCGCAAGATCTCTGTTCAGTGCATCTTTTAAAAGAAATCTACCACAAAGAAAACAAAACAGCCCAATATATAGCCAAAATGAATATTCAAAAAATCTTTGCCTTGACAGTCTGTCTTCTTATAAAAGATGATAAGAAAAACAGTTTCCTCTGAAGTGTACGGAAAAAAAGGATAATAAAATTAAATGTTTTGTTAATTCTGAGGTATGTCTTAACCTGAACTGTGGAGACTGGTTGTATTTACAATTACTAGTGCACATTCACAGGCATGGATGCTTTCTCTCTCTCTCCCTTTCTCTCTCTCTCTCTCTCACACACACACACAGGGCAACCACAAACGTGCATGGATGCTCTCCCTCACACACACACACACACACAACACATACACTATACCATCATCAGCTCTTCCAGGACTTCTTCCATAAAGATCATTCACGATCATCTCTGAAAAAAAAAAAATAGAAAAGTTAATAAGATCACTCAGCTTACGGCAATGGTATATCAACTATGTTCTTGGAGAAGAAAAAAAAAAGCACAAAACCAAGGCAAGTCCTCCCCAACAAAGATGTTCATGAGAGGAGGCTAAGCTACAAAAAAACACAACAAAAGTGACAATGTGCCAAAATGAACAGGCAGCTGCAAGTGAGAAAGACAGACCATGAACACTATGGGCTGGAGTAAGCGTGTGCTGTAATTATAGAATGATTCCATCATACAGACACCTTTCTCTGTGTGTTTGTTTTTTTTTGCGCATGCGTGCGCACGCCGCGCGCGCGCACACACACACACACATGCGCGCATATGCGAGGTCACACCACACAGAGCAACATAAAGACAATGGGAGTAACAATAACAAAGGAATAAATCATACCTAAACTCTCTTTCTCATCGCATGATGCGCTTGCTTGCTTGTACACACACAACAAAAACTGATATTTTGATTTCTTAATTTCATATCCAAGTCACAAACTGATGCAGATGAGCTTGCGTGTTTATAAGGGGAAAAAAAGTATTTTTTCAGGTCTAAGCTGAATGTACTTCATAAAGCATGTATGTTGAATTTTTGTTTTCTTCTTTGTCAATTACAGCAGCATTTGCAAAGCTTTCTGACTGACTGAAACCAATTTATTGTCAGATTAACTCAAGTTGTACTGACATTTAAGAAAAACATTATGAACAGAATACCAACGTTTTTCATTCAAAGCAAGAAGCATAATTAACACACCAAAAATACGCGCGCACACATACACATACACACACAAGCGCACACACATGCGCGCGTGCGTACTCAAGCACATACACATTCACATACGGACGCGCGTGCCCGCACGCACACACACACAAAAGTACGCACTTACATAAATACACAAATACACGCATCTCAATACGAACACACCCATACCCTCACATACACTCAAACTTGCACACTCACACACAGACTTACACACGCCCACACACACACACACACACACACACACACACACACACACTCATACTCGAGCACTCGTACACACATGCATTCACTCTCATAAAACACACGCATGCACGCACACATACGCGCGCACGCACATACACATCCACGCCCATTCAGGATACGCTTCGGTGCTCGCACCCCGATCCGTCGGTGCGCAACAGCAGGGGCCCAGAAATCCACCAGTCGGACATCGACACAAGTTTGGAGCAAGCTATAGACAAAAAGTATTTGGAAGGATGTGTTCCCATCAAACGGATGATGTAAGTGTGCTGCTGTGTGAATCAGACGACGACCTTCAAGAATATTCCTGCGATCCGTGTTCGGAAGACGATCGCTTTTCTGGTTTGACAACCAGGAAGAAAGACACATGTCATAAGAGGAATGTCTTAAATTGTCCTGCATTTGGAAAGGAAGACGCATCGGCAACACGAAGCATGCAGAGACCCAAGCATGTGCTCTATGGCGGCTGCACGCTGTCCACGGACTGATCCAAAGCAAAGCTTTCTCTCAAACTTACCTGTCCAAACAAGCGCTATCTTTCTGCTTGGCATAATTCACATCTTACCAGTCAGGACCCCCTCATTGTTTTATGGGAAAGAGGAACTGAAGCGCCAAGGCTCCAAGCCCACAGACTCCAAAGGGATCTCTCTTAATTAATAGACCTCTTCCGGTCAATGAACAGTTAATTTGAGCATTTGTGACCAAAATGTAAAGAAAGCCTTTGAGTTGGCTGCTAGTCTTCAGGTGTCATCTGTTTTGAACCCTCACCCCACCATGTCATCCGTAACTTTGTTGTTTACGATCTTGTCATCTGCAACCTGCACACCCCTATGTGCTTACATTTGAATCGGTGTCTGTCACAAAAATGCGCAAGATCTCTGTTCTGTGCATCTTTTAAAAGAAATCTACCACAAAGAAACAAAAACAGCCCAGATATATAGCCCAAAATGAATATATTCAAAAAATCTTTGCCTTGACAGTCTGTCTTCTTATAAAGATGATAAGAAAACAGTTTCCTCTGAAGTGTACGGAAAAAAGGATAATAAAAATTAAATGTTTGTTAATTCTGAGGTATGTCTTAACCTGAACTGTGGAGACTGGTTGTATTTACATTACTAGTGCACATTCACAGGCATGGATGCTTTCTCTCTCTCTCTCCCTCTCTCTCTCTCTCTCTCTCTCACACACACACACACAGGGCAACCACAAACATGCATGGATGCTCTCCCTCACACACACACACACACACACACACACACACACACACACACTATACCATCATCAGCTCTTCCAGGACTTCTTCCATAAAGATCATTCACGATCATCTCTGAAAAAAAAAAAGAAAAAAGTTAATAAGATCACTCAGCTTACGGCAATGGTATATCAACTATGTTCTTGGAGAAGAAAAAAAAAAAAGCATAAAACCAAGGCAAGTCCTTCCCAACAAAGATGTTTATGAGCGGAGGTTAAGCTACAAAAAGAACAACAAAAGTGACAATGTGCCAAAATGAACAGGCAGCTGCAAGTGAGAAAGACAGACCATGAAACACTATGGGCTGGAGTAAGCGTGTGCTGTAATTATAGAATGATTCCATCATACAGACACCTTTCTCTGTGTGTTTGTTTTTTGCGCATGCGTGCGCACGTGCGCGCACACACACACACACATGCGCGCATATGCAAGGTCACACACACAGAGCAACATAAAGACAATGGGAGTAACAATAACAAAGGAATAAATCATACCTAAACTCTCTTTCTCATCGCATGATGCGCTTGCTTGCTTGTACACACACAACAAAACTGATATTTTGATTTCTTTTTCTGTAAAAGGCATTCGGGCACAAAGCGTTTGAAAACAGTATGACTGTATTCTGCAATTTACTGATTTAGGCCAACATCTAATTTCATATCCAAGTCACAGCTGATGCAGATGAGCTTGCATGTTTATAAGAGGAAAAAAAGTATTTTTCAGGTCTAAGCTGAATGTACTTCATAAAGCATGTATGTTGAAATTTTGTTTTCTTCTTTGTCAATTACAGCAGCACTTGCAAAGCTTTCTCTCCAACTTACCTGTCCAAACAAGTGCTATCTTTCTGCTTGGCATGATTCACATCTTACCAGTCAGGACCCCCTCATTGTTTTATGGGGAAAGAGGAACTGAAGCGCCAAGGCTCCAAGCCCACAGACTCCAAAGGGATCTCTCTTAATTTAATAACCTCTTCCGGTCATGAACAGTTTAATTTGAGCATTTGTGACCAAAATGTAAAGAAAGCCTTTGAGTTAGCCGCTAGTCTTCAGGTGTCGTCTGTTTTGAACCCTCACCCCACCATGTCATCCGTAACTTTGTTGTTTACGATCTTGTCATCTGCAACCTGCACACCCCTATGTTGCTTACATTTGAATCGGTGTCTGCTCACAAAAATGCGCAAGATCTCTGTTCTGTGCATCTTTTAAAAGAAATCTACCACAAAGAAACAAAAAACAGCCTAGATATACAGCCAAAAATGAATATTCAAAAAATCTTTGCCTTGACAGTCTGTCTTCTTATAAAAGATGATAAGAAAACAGTTTCCTCTGAAGTGCACGGAAAAAAAAGGATAATAAAATTAAATGTTTTGTTAATTCTGAGGTATGTCTTAACCTGAACTGTGGAGACTGGTTGTATTTACAATTACTAGTGCACATTCACAGGCATGGATGCTTTCTCTCTCTCTCTCCATTTCTCTCTCTCTCACACACACACACACACAGGGCAACCACAAACATGCATGGATGCTCTCCCTCACTCATTCACACACACACACACACACACACACACACACACACACACACACACACTTTACATCATCAGCTCTTCCAGGACTTCTTCCATAAAGATCATTCACGATCATCTCTGAAAAAAAAAAAGAAAAAAGTTAACAAGATCACTCAGTTTACGGCAATGGTATATCAACTATGTTCTTGGAGAAGAAAAAAAAAGCAAAAAACCAAGGCAAGTCCTTCCCACCACAGATGTTCATGAGCGGAGGTTAAGCTACAAAGACACACACAAAAGTGACAATTTGCCAAAATGAGTTTGCATGTAATGAAACGGGAGGTACGGGCCATGAATTGGGGGTCAAAGGGCAGAGCGGAGGAGCGGCTGCCTGTTGCTTACATCTAGTTCCTTTGGAGGTGGAACAGACAAGTGCACAGGGTGCGAGTCAAACTGACCTAGATTGGACCAGAGTAAGAAAGGTCACCCTTTGGCCTTCTGGTCATACACGACCTTTTAATCCAAACTGGGCCAAATGTTTTTCTTTTTCTTTCTTTCTTTCTTTCTTTTTGAAAATCAAATCATACGGATGTAATAAACTGGAATTTATTTCATTTTTCGCATCTATTTCATCAATCAAAATCATTAATTGAATCAAATTCTGCTTTATTCCGAAAAAATTACAATGCATTATAATAATTTTGTACATTGTTTTTGTGGAAACAAGTATCAGCATTTAATCGGTTGCTTTTATAGGTTTCATTTCCTTGATTTATCAAACCTGATTCGCTCATGCCATCTTACTTTGCTGTATTTGGCACTGGTTCTATTGTCCAGTCTTTCTTCTGTGTTTCGGAAATCACTGATGTGCATCTACTTCTATGCTTGCTTGAAACTGCGTTCAAAGATCTGACCTTGACAGAATGAAGTTAACATTTGTTGCAATGTATAAAGTACCTCAACATATGTGTCATCTAGGCATGCAGAAAAAAAAAAAAAGAAAAAAAAAAAAAAAAAGAAAAAAAAAAAAGATATATATACGGATTACAAATTCTTCAAAAAGTTTGATTTAATGACATATACATAAAAAAAGCATTTCTGTGAAAGACAATAGGAGCCGATTCAAACCTCTGCCATTGACGCAGTGGCTGGCCAGAAAGGTCAGAAACGCATGCATACAGGCAATGGAACTGGGTGATTATATGACTTCCAGGCCATTTAAATGAGCGGGAGTCAGCAAGCAATGTTTGTAATACTGAAATGTTTGTGGCCGGGGGGTGGAGTGGGGGGGGGGGGGGGTCAGGGGCTGCTTTAGGCCCCTGGTGGGGTGCTGGGGCAATGGCCTGTTGGGGGCAAAGCCCCCCCCCCCCCCCCCTCCCAAGACACTGACAAAATCCTGACATTTCAAGACAGTTTACTGCCCTCTCCTTTGATACAAACCCTGAATTTCATACTTCTCAGCACTACATAGTTGAAACTATTTCTCACAAAACAACAACAGAACAACTATACAAAAAAAATAAAATAAAAATAAAGAAAGGCCGAAACGCCAATAGGGAAATCCATATGATACAGGACTACACCCACACCATGCATTTTGTTTCACAGCTTATCAAATTGTCATGAATGAATGGTCAGCACAGAGAACACACACCCCGCTTCCTCTCCTTTGAATAGAGGGTACTGAGCAAGAAATCTGGTCTAACTCTACATCTCCAGACAGGTTCCGTTCACAACACAGACCTCAAGAAATTCCCACTGCTGCCAATGCAGGATTCCATAGAGGTTCCGTTCACAACACAGACCTCAAGAAATTCCCACTGCTGCCATCGCCAATGCAGGGTTCTATTACTTACATCTTAACATCCTCTTTTTCTTCATTCCGTCTCTCCTCCTCTCTCCCTCCTCCCAGCACCCACCCTCACCCCCTTTCAATATCCTCCCTGTCCGTCATTTTCCTTGTGTCTGATAGTTCACTGACCTACATTTTTTATATGTACATTTGCATTCCCCCATAAATCATTCATGATATTTGTACATCTGCTTTCCCCATAAAGCACTCATTATATTTGTACATCTGCTTTCCCCATAAAGCACTCATTATATTTGTACATCTGCTTTCCTCCATAAAGCACTCATTATATCTGTACATTTGCTTTCCACCATATTGCATTCACTGTATTTGTACATTTACTTTCCCCCATAATGCAATCATTGTATTCATATATTCATTTTCCCTCCATAAAGC
>JADBJO010007021.1:0-57500 GCA_016801955.1 Conus betulinus
AATCATCACCAATCAAGAGAACAAGAAGAACGACAAAAATCAAAACAATAACAAACAAAACACAATGAATCAGGATCAATCATCATCATTCATCACCATCATCATCATACCAACACCACCCACCACCATCATCATCATCAGCGTCGTCGTCCGTCGTCGTCGTCGGCGTCATCGTCATCATCATCACAGTCATCATGATCAACGTCATCATCATCTCCAGCATTCATCATCATCGTCATCGTCATCATCGTCACATCATCATCATCCATCCATCAATCATCATCGTCATCATCATCATTCACCATCGCATCATCAAAAGAACACGAAGCATCACGACCAGAAATCACAATTGACAAAAAAATCCATCATCATCATCCATCATCATCATCACCACCACCACCCAACAACGACAACAACAACAATAGCAACAACAACCCAGCACATCACAGTTCATCATGAAACGGCGGGTCTCCCAGCTCCGTTTCCTCAGTCAATGTACAGCGCAGAAAGAAGAAAGCCAAACGGTGGCCAAAGAGATGCCTACCTGACCACCGGTCACACACGCCACACAACACGCTGACCAGCAGATGGACAGCCCCACACAGCCACACTGACCCGCCCCTCTGTCTGCCACTGGAACCTGACGACCAACGTCCCGTCCAATAACACGCTGGACTCTTTGTGTGTCCCAACTCGTCTGTCTGTCCGTTCAAAAAAAAGAAAAAAAGAAAAAAAAACAATGATACGTTGAATGATGCAGCGAAAAAAAACGCTAAGCTGTTTTTCTTCAGTGCTGCCCTCTGGTTTATTACGGTTGTTGGGTGTTTATTAACCTTTCAGTCCAATGGCTTTGGCATATAGCCTTGTGGTTGAGGCACACATACACCAGCCATTTAGCCTTGTGGCTGAGGCACAAATACACAAAGTTTAGTCTGGTGTTGAGGCACAAATACACACCATCCCTTTAGCCTTTGTGGTGAGGCACAAATACACCAGCCATTTAACCATGTGGTTGAGGCACAAATAGCCCATTTACCAGTCATTTAGCCATACACAAGGGTTGAGGCACAAATACACATGTCCTTTAGCCATGTGGGTTGGCACCAAATTACACCAGCCATTTAGCCTTGTGGTTGAGGCACAAACAAACAACAGTTTAGCCTGTGGTTGAGGACTTTGTGGTTGAGGCCTTAAATACACAACCCACCATTTTTATTTTGTGATTGAGGCACAAATACAACACCAGGTATTTGGCTTGGGGTTCAGGTACAAATGCACTTACAGCCATTTAGCCTTGTGTGGTTCGAGGCCCCAAATACATAACAGTTTGGCTTAGTACACCTTGTGGTGAGGCACAAATACCCACTATCATTTTAGCCTTGTGGTTGAGGAGGATCAAATACACCAGCCATTGAGCCTTGTGGTTGAGGACAAATACACCAGATCTTTAACCTTGTGGTTGAGGCGCAAATACATCAGTTATTCAACTTAGGGTTGGGCACAAAATTCAGTATACCAGTGTATTCAGTATTGACATTTAGTTGTGGTTGAGGCACAAATACCAGCCATTGAGTCCTTGTGGTTGAGGCACAAATACCAGTCATTTAGCCTTTGTGGTTGAGGCACAAATACCAGTCATTTAGCACATGTGGGTTGAGGCACAAATACACCCGCCATTTAGCCCTGTGGGTTGAGGCAAAATACGGCAGCAATTGGCATCGTGGTTTGAATTGCTAATAACCAGCCGTAATAAGCGTCATGGTTGGGATACCAGTATACCAACTCTATAGCACACTGTGGTTGAAGCGAACTATCTGAGATGCTTTCAATGCCATCAGATACAAGTCTTTACCTGTATTCTTCGGATTTTATTCCGCCTAGGCAGTAACCGCGCATAAACTTTGTGCCTACATTAAGCACGATTTTGTGTAGACAGCAGATGCTGTCCTGGCAAGGAAACACCACCACAGTCCCACACCAGCTGTCAACGATATCTGTCAATGGTACCTGTTGTTGACCACACCACCCCAGTTGACCGACACACCACCCCCCACCCAACACACCCCCAGTCCACCACAACAACCCACCCCACCCCAGTCCACCCAACAACACACACACCAGTCGCTGTCAATGGTACCTGTTGTTGACCACACTACCCCAGTCCACCCAACACACCACCCCAGTCCACCCAACACACCACACCCAGTCCACCCAACACACACCCCCACACCCAGTCCACCTGTTGTTGACACACCACCCAGTCCAGTCCCCCAACCCTCCCACCCAACACACTGTTGTTGACCACCACCACCCCCCAGTCCACCCAACACACCACCCCAGTCCACCAACACACACCACCCCCAGTCCACCCAAACACACACCCCCCACCCCAGTCCACCCAACACACCACCCCAGTCCACCCACACACCCAACCCACACCCAGTCCACCACACACCACCCCAGTCCACCCCAGCACCACCCCAGTCCACCCAACACACCACCCCAGTCCACCCAGCTGTCAATGGTACCTGTTGTTGAACACACCACCCCAGTCCACCCACACACCACCCAGTCCACCCAACACACCACCCCAGTCCACCCAACGCACCACCCCAGTCCACGCAACACACCACCCCAGTCCACCCAGCTGTCAATGGTACCTGTTGTAGATCACACCACCCCAGTCCACCCCAACACCACCACCCCAGTCCACCCAACACACCACCCCAGGTCCACCCAGCTGTCAGTAGTATCTGTTATTGTGTAGGACATGTAAGGTAAAAGCAGCGAG
This sequence comes from Conus betulinus, assembly GCA_016801955.1. Taxonomy (NCBI): domain Eukaryota; kingdom Metazoa; phylum Mollusca; class Gastropoda; order Neogastropoda; family Conidae; genus Conus; species Conus betulinus. The sequence continues at coordinate 2,792 of JADBJO010007021.1, forward strand.
GAGAGATGAAAAATTCTGGTCCCAAAGACGTTGAGGTTTCTCTCCGTTTGATTCCTACCGTAAAGACCAGGTGGACTTGAGGAACAAGTGTTCGTTTTACCATTGAAGAGAGGATTGTCAGAAATACTCTCGTCATTAAAAGTCTGCTCTCCCAGACGGCAATAATTTGTCATCTTCACGGACACATCAAAATGTTGACAGATAGTGAAAAATGATCCTTGAATCGGTAATCTAATCAACCCTCACGATCCCTCAAAGTTAACTTTCTCCCCTGTCATCAAGGGTTAAGGAAGTGAATAGCCGAATCTTATTATTGCTGACCTTCTCTTGAATATAACCTCAGCAGTAGGGGAGGGGTTTGGACTTACTGAACGAGTTGGCTTTAAGATGTGAACGAAATCAAATTTTAACCAACACTTCTCCGTTCTGACATCACCCGCTTTCACCCCCACCACCTCCATTCATCCCCTCTTTCTCCTCCTTCCATTTTTTCTCCTGCCCACTCTCCCCTTCTCCCCTTTAATTCATCCACCACCTTCTCCCCTCCCCCCCTCCTCTCGCACCCCACTTCTCCCCCTCCCCCCCCCCCCCCCCCCCCCCCCCCCCCCCCCCCCCCCCCCCCCCCCGTTTCGAAGACACCCCCCCCCCCCACGGTGTACCCTGTCCCCCCCCCCCTGTAGGTAAAACCCCCAACGGCACTTCAAACCCCCCTCCCCCTTTCCCACCCTCCCCCCAGGTTACCCCCCCATTTGACCACCCTTAAAAGTTGACATACCATTTGACCCCTTGCTCCCCCCCCCCAACTTTCCATTTGACCCCTAAAAATTACATACCATTTCACAACCCTTAAAGGATTTACCCCCCCTTTGACCCCCCTAAACCCTACATACCATTTGACCCCTTTCCCCTCCCCTACATACCATTTGACACCCCCCCCCCCCCCATACCCCCCCACACCCTAAATTTTACATACCCCCCCCCCACACCCCCCCCCCCAGTTACATACCCCCCCACCCCTAAAGGTTACCCCCCCCCCCCCACCCTTAAAGGTTACATACCCCCTGACACCCTTAAGGGTACCCCCCCCCCCCACCCTTAAAGGTTACATACCCCCACCCACCCCTAAAAGGGTACCCCCATTTGACACCCTTAAAGTTTACATACCATTTGACACCCTTAAAGGGTACACCCCATTTGACACCCCTTAAAGTTTACATACATTTTTGACACCCTTAAAGTTACATACCATTTGACACCCTTAAAGGTTACATACCATTTGACACCCTTAAAGCTACACCCCCCCCCCCCCCCTACACACCATTTGAACACCCTTAAGGGTACACATCATTTGACACCCTTAAAGGCTACATACCATTTGACACCCTTAAAGGGTACATACCATTTGACACCCTTAAAGGCTACATACCATTTGACACCCTTAGGTTACTACCTTTCGGCACAAGGTACCATTTGACACCCTTAAAGGGTACATACCATTTGACACCCTTAAAGTTTACAGACATTTGACACCTTAAAGTTTACCATTTGACACCCTTAAAGGGTACACACCATTTGACACCCTTAAAGGCTACACACCATTTGACACCCTTAAAGTACTACCATTTTGACACCCTTAAGGGTACATACCATTTGACACCCTTAAAGGCTACATACCATTTGACACCATTTTAAAGGCTACATACCATTTGACACCCTTAAAGTTACATACCATTTGACACCCTTAAAGGTTACATACCATTTCACACCCTTAAAGGCTACACACCATTTCACACCCTTAAAGGGTACACACCATTTGACACTCTTAAAGGGTACATACCATTTGACACCCTTAAAGGTTACATACCATTTGACACCCTTAAAGGGTACATACCATCAGTTCAGGACTTGAACTGCTTCCCTCTGTGCATCTTCAATGGGAGCCGAAACACTCTCTGCGTTAACGCTGGTGTGCGGCATTAAGGGCACTGAAGGTGAGGTAGGTGCCCATATCGGGGCCTGCGAGATACTGCTGATCAGGCGCGATAGGAGAGGGCCAGGGATGAAGGGGTCTCTTGACCAGATATGCCCTTGCACCGTGAGGTCACTAGATGCTGGTCACATCGTGTCTTGTCACGTGAATCATTTGGTAATCTATCAGTTCTCGGAAATGTTTATTCAATGCGTGTTTTTTTTTTTTATTCACATTACTGATCATTGGACTCTCTCTCTCTCTCTCTCTCTCTCTCTCTCTCTCTCTCTCACACACACACACCACACACACACACACACACACACACACACGCACACGCGCGCGCGCGCGCGAGCAAATGCATAGGCATAACACACACACACACACACACACACACACACACACACACACACACAAATGCATACGCATAACACTCCAACTATAACCCTGAAACACATTCCACACACACACACACACACACGCGCGCGCGCGCGCGCGCAATGTGAACAGAGAGAGAGAGAGAGAGAGAGAGAGAGAGAGACAGAGACACAGAGAGAGCGAGAGAGAGAGAGAGAGAGAGAGAGAGAGAGCAGGTTAAAACAAGAAGACAAATAGGAAATAGAGACAGAAAAAAAATCAAGTAAGAGAAAAACTAAAACACTGAGGCTGTGTGCATAGTGGTCCCCGGACCCGGCCTTACGCCGCCCGTCCGGGAGAAAAAAACCCAGCTCCTGTTCATCTCTTCCATCTTACTGGGCGACGACCAAAGCTGTGCATAGTGCACCCAGGCTGGCCCGTGTGATGAGGGCCGTGATTTGGCCCGTCGTGCAACCAGATGGGACACAGCACGGCCGTGTCCGGGTCCACTATGCACGTAGTCTAAACCAGATGAACAGAGAGAAATGGAAATGGAAAATGGTTTATTCGGTTCAAGCCACAGCCCCTACTGAAGAGTTGGGGGGGGGGGGGGGGGGGGGGGGTCCTCCTCCTTCTCCCAGCCGACCGAGCCTCCTTCAAGTACATCTACACTCAACCTCTTCCCCCCTCCTCGCCTCCCTCACACACACACACACACACACACACATTAGACAGGCAGCGGGCCAAACACAGGCCGGGCCGGCTGTTAGTCTGTCGTCATTTCGTTGAAGTATCAAGGGTGTCAGAAAACAGGGACGTACGGTAAGGTCCATCTATGGTACACTGCCCCGTGACAAAAATGCACTTTTCTCTTTTCATCGTGGTGTGCAGGCGTTTGTTGGTGTTGTTGTCGTTGTTGATATTGTTGTTGTTATTGGTGGTGATGGTTCTTTTTTTTCTCTCCTTTTTCTTCTTCTTCTTCTTGCAATTGTTGTTCTTTTTAACTATATGTAAATATTTTTATAACCATAGTCTGATTATTTCATCTGCGTGATAATAACTATAACAGGGGCAGTTCTACCGCATCTTCATAGACTTCAAGAAGGCGTTCGACTGGGGTCTGGCAAGAGGCACAATGAGCCACAATGAAGACATTAAACATGGGGCAGAAACATCAACATCATCAGCAATTGTTCTCCAAAGTGAATAGTGCAGTGCTCATGCAGAGCGTTTTTGAAGCATGGTTCCATACTTCATTTGGAGTTCGTCAAGGCTGTCTTCTACCTCCCTCACTTTTTAACATATTGCTAGAACGCGTCATTACTGATGCACTTGAAGAGCACATCAGCACAGTCAGCATTGGAGGAAGTGCCATCACAAACGTTTGATTGACAGATCATTTCGATTGCCTGGCAAGCAGTGAACAATAATTCGCCGAGTTTGTAAACATCTGGATGACACATCAACCAGACATAGCTGGACATCAGCGCCGAGAAGGCAATTTTGATGGCCAGCCACAATACTCCCATCAGTATTGACATAACCGTCCACGGTCAGGAGTTAGAAACTGTTCAACAGTTCACATACCTGGGATCCATCAGTGAGGGATCCAAACCAGGAATCCTGTCAAGGGATAGATGATCGCAGCACTGCCCAGATGAAGACAGTCACAGCACTGCCCAGATGATGACAATCGCCGCACTGCCCAGATGAGATGAAGACACATCACAGCACTGCCCAGATGATGACAATCACAGCACTGCTCAGATGAAAACGATCACAGCACTGCCCAGATGAAGACAATCACAGCACTGCCCAGATGAAGACGTGTTCGGAAGGACAACGCCATGTTCGTGAAACACAAGACCAGGCTCCTACGTGCATTTCCGTCCTCTGTAGACATGCAACACATGCACCTCACAGCGTATCTGGAAACAGATATTGAGATGTAACCGCATAATGCTAAGAAAGAAAAAGATGCACCGAAAGGCGCGGCTAGGACCCAGAGAAGTACTGTCCTCAGCTGCCAAACAAACCAGCTGGGAGCAATCCTGCACCACCCTTGGAAGCCTGCGCTGTGTTCACACAGGGTGGCAGGCACGCGCAGGGCATTCTATTAACACGTGAAGTGACATACTTGCCCCTTGACAAATGCCATTTTGTAATGGCTATCGGACGTGACAAGACAGAACCTCCACGGGAGCGTTCCCATGGGGTGTACAAGACCATGTTTCATGACTGCAGTGCCCCCACGGCAAAAAAACGCCGCCGTCAAGCAGTTTGCCGTGTGCATCCAGTAGCCTCGCTCGTTGCTGTTCGGCTGAAAGGTGATGACACAAAAATGCAAGCCACGGAAATGAAAGGTAACCGCAAGATACTAAACATTAGATGCACTGATCATATCACCCAGCAACAAGTTCGTCAAATCGTCAGGCAGCACAAGGGACTCTATGAAGATCTATCGACTTCAGTAAAATAAAAAAAAATATAAATAAAAGATAAAAAAATAAAAGTTCCGTTGAGATGGTCAAGAAACAAGACCCAGCGACCTTACTAACAGTCCTCCAAAAAAGAAGGGGAATGGAGGGAGGACAGAAAGAACGATGTATTGACCACACTGCACAGTGGACCGGGAAAACATTCACCGAGGCCCAGCCTTGGCTCACAACGGACAGAACTGGAGGAACGTGGGTGAACCGTTCTTCACTGTGGTTTTCCTATGACTCCCCACGGAGCGAAGGGAGAAGGAGAACACTAGCCCTCTAACTGTAGTGGGAAAGTTGTCCTTTTTCGCGGTATGATACTGTCGTGAACTGCATCAGCGTCAACACAAGACAGGACGCTGATTATCCGGAGAAAAAAAACGCCAAATCTATGCTGACTGTTATGGGTGATTTTCTGTAAAACGATAATGTTCTCTGACTTCTTTAGGAACACACAAGCTAAAAAAAAAACGATAATTTTTTTGTTACAGACTCTTTTCATATGGATAGTTATTTCATCAAGAAAGCAATGACAAAAGCTGATTTTATCGATGAAAACGAGTACTATCACATAAAAACAGAGATTTTATGTCTAAACAACTTATCAGGTGAAAAAATAGTTTTGTTCATATTTGTTTGTGTTGTTTGCTTTTCAACAAGAATAGTTACTTTCACATAGAAATAGTATTTCACCTCGTAATTACATACGCCTTCACATAACAGGTAGTCATCACCGTTTTGAAAACGATCATCATTACCGTTTTGAAAATAGTCATCATTACTGGTCTGAAGACAATCAGTATGACTGTCTTCAGAACAGCCATCATTCTTTTTTCGAAAACAAACCTCATTACCGTTGTACACACACACACACACACACACACACACACACACACACACACACACACATTTACTATTTTGAAAACAAACGTCCTAACTGTCTTGAAAAGAATCATCATCATCACTGTTTCTTAACAGAAAAAAAGAATGTTCTCAAAGCAGTTTTTTTTAGTCTAATGTTTGACCATAGCTTGGTGCGAGGTGTCATGAAATATAAATGACTGTGTCACAGGTCACGGACAATGTGTCGACAACCAGCTTAAATGGTTGTTTGTCTGTGTGTACATGTACATGTTTCACACTGTTCGCCTGTCATATGAATTACTGTCGTTCCTACCATCTCGCATACCCTACTACCAACTCTCTCTCTCTCTCTCTCTCTCCTCTCTCTCTCTCTCTCTCTCTCTCTCTCTCTCTCGCTCAGGAAAAATTTTCAGCAGAAATATCTGAAGTTCTTGCATTCATACTGTTGAGATGAATGGATCAAATCTTATACATAAAAAACCAAAATGTTTACAGTATACAAAAGGGGCTCTATAGATAAGCTCTTATGGTTAAAAAAAAAAACAACAACAAAAACTGCTAAGTAGGTTAGAATTGTAGGCTCTTAAATGGAGCTTGTGACTGCGATCGTGATGGTCACTTTACATACATGTTTTGATTATGGAAAACGTCGATGATTATTTTTTTAAGTATTCGTAAACATTGTAGATCTAGCTGATAAAAAAAAAAAAAAAAAACGACGTTAAGATGATAGAAAGAATGGAGTCTGACACATGCTTCGTGTTTTGGAAAGCTGAGCGTGCTGGCTTCTAACACGATTATCTCCAATGCAGATACAAGTACCTCACGGAGGAGGGATTGCCTGAAGGCAATGGCAGAGGCAGCCGAAAAAAAGAGAGTTCCAGCTGGAGGACGACCACGAGTTGACTTCATAGGCCTTACATTTCCCAGTTTTGACAGGTGTCCCGTTAGCTGAGGGGCAAGAAACCGTTGTAAAAAGCACGCCTTGAGACGTCCACAAGGGGAGGGGGGGGGGGGGGGGGGGAGGGGGAGGGGGGGGGGGGGGGGATTCTCTGGAAACTTCTGCCGTCAAGCTGTCCCTAGAGTTTTTTTCCTACTATGGTTAAATGTGGGTTGGAATCAAGGATATGTTCAGCAGTTCCGTTCTTATTGGAACTCCATGCAAGTAAGAGATACACTTGCTGCTGCAGAAGATCTGATTTATGTCGATGTTATTCATTTACTTAAGAAATTCAATGATGGTGATGGTGGTGTATATTTCCCGTCCACAGCCACAGCCCGGTCGACCCCACCGCAGCCCCGGCACCGGCAATCCACAGGGAGCAGTCAAATGTCAAGTCGTCAAGAGGCAAACCCACCGGAGGAGACACTGCACTGCTGCCGAGTCACTTCGGTGGTGTTCAGTGGCGCCTGTTCTGATCTAACATACGCAGGACACCACCTACTAAGCCCCCTACTGACGACAATAATTGCTAGTCGCGGAGCCGGCGTGAGTGAGCTCTCCCTCCGGAGGGCGCCACCACGTCCGTCCAACGACAGACAGCCCCCATGGACTCACCGATACCGGTGACCCCGACGGAACCAAACCAAGGCCACAGACGTGGAGAGAGGACATCGAAAATGAGGTCACCATGAGAGCAGGGCATGAAAGGCCACAGAATTTGAGACATTTTTTTTTAATGCTGATCGATGAGAATGAGGATGATTAAGATGATGCTACGGATTTCCATTTCGGTCTGAGACTACATGACAGGGGCTGTACTCTACGCTTCCTTTCATAATATATCCCGGCGTCAACCAGGCCCGAGAGATACAGGCACCTGCAGTGTTGGTCAGGAAATTTGAGCAACACTCTCAGAAACGCATCCATTAAGTGGATGAAACTCGACTGTGTGTCCCAGTCTTCCCAGCTGAGTCCGCGGCAAACTCAACTCTGGGTAGGAGCCGGTCGGGGCAGAAAAAACCCACATGATTCTGAAGGATTCGAACCAACGACCCCCGCGACGCTAACCACTTCGCCACGGCATATTCAGTAACTAAGGGTATTGGCAATCTGGCATCGCGTTGTCCACAGTGCGTTGTACATCAAAACATTCACAAGATCTGTTTCATTTAACTTGTCTGCTCCCTGTGTTCGTCCAAAGAAAACTGCATTCCTTACAGAGACTCTTTTTCAATACTGCTTTCGGTGGCCTCAGCACTGTCGGTTTGTGACAGTAAGGAGAATGACCGATGGGAAACAAACATGGAGGGAATGAAGTGAACGGGCTGATGTTCAATGACAGGGTAAGAGTAATGGAATGATCGCCTGGACAGAGTCATAGATGATGAAGTGTTTTCAAGATGCGGCAAGATGTTTCCCAAAGTTTAGAACTCAAAACTGTAGGCCTGTGTTTGTTCACGGCTGTGGCAAAACCACTTCACGTTCCTTCTGGACTGACTTTAAAATAAACATATGATTATAATCCACGAAATAATACTGTGTTTAGGCAAACATTCAACAACGCTTTTCCTTCTAGGGTCTTACATTTCTGAAAAGTAAGGACTGGGTCTGATAGTCTTTCAAAAAATCATTGTTTATTCTTCTCTAACTGTCAAGGCTGATTCTCAAATGCGTTTTTGAGTTGTCCAATGTGAACGGAAGCCGTGCGGTAAGTACACGTGTGTGTGTGTGTGTGTGTGTGTGTGTGTGTGTGTGTGTGTGTGTGTGTTGTGTGTGCGCGCGCGCGCGCGCGCGCGCGCGCGTGCGTGAAGTCAAAATTATATTCAGTGTGTGTGTGTGTGTGTGTGTGTGTGTGTGTGTTCTATGTGATGGTGGAAGGTGGGGATGTTTTTTTTCTCTAATCGTTAATGCTCTCTCAGTGACATTATTCCTACGTCGTTCATTCCAGGTGATGTTCAGGTGTGCGTGTTGTGACCCAACGTTCCCAGAACACCTGTTGATCGCCCCACTGACGACAAGCATTGCGAAGTTGTGCAGCCCGCGTGGAGTAAGCGTCCCCTGCCGGGGGGAGGGAGGGGTACCCTCCCGTTCATTCAACGGCATGAACTTGCTAACAGCCATCGCTTTCACACAAAGTCGACTCTGGCGTAAATGTGAAGAGGAACTCAAAAGTGAGGTCACTTCAAGAGGAGGGCATCAAGGGCTACAGGACTTGGCACTTTTTCTGACTATGGTGATGTCTAAAAAAAACTTTCTAAGTACTGTATCCGCCAAACATGAACAAACTAATCACAAGACAGAACACAACGTGTTTCGACCTGTCAGGTCTTCTTCAGGCAAGACAAACAATACTCAGGACAAGGAAAATGAAGAACGAGCAATCACTTATCTCACTGAATTCGGCGAAAGACGGGCGTTGTCTCACGGGGTGCAGACACCTGCAGCCTTGGTTAGAGAATGTGTTCGTGACTTTGATAATGTTGATGATGCTGATGACTTTAATAATGATTATAATGGTGATCATGATGACGACGACGACGACGACGACAATGATGATGATGACGGTGATGAGGATGAGGATGATGATGACGGTGATGAGGATGATGATGATGACGACGATGACAATGATGGTGACGATGATGATGATGATGATGACGATGATGATGATGATGGTGACGACGACGATGATGATGATGACGACGATGATGATGATGACGATGACGACGATGATGATGATGATAATGATGATGATGATTTTGAGTTCTGTTCTGGTGACAGACTCCATGACAGGACTACCCTTCCTTTCTTGACACAATGTGTCCTGACCTCCAGAGGCGCAGACACCTGCAGCCTTGCATCCTTCTTCCACACATCCCCTGCCAATACGCCCGCCCACGTCACACACCTGCGTTTGCCCCTTCTGCCCCAATACGCCCACCCACGTCACGCCCCATCATCTGCGCCCCCTCTTCCCAAGTACGCCCACCCGTGTCCCACCCGGCATCGCGCTATCGTCGATCCCCATGTTCCCACACGTCTGGCCCTGAAATCTTCACTTACTGTTCTCTCACGAATGTCATGTCCTATACCCTCACCCATGTCAGACCCTGAAATCTGTGCATTCTGTCCCCACCCATGTCACGCCCTGCATCCTGCCTACCCTACCCCTATCAACGTCATGCTTTTCTAAAGTCTGTGCGCCCACCTCCCCCCATCCCCCCCCCCCCCCCCCCCCCCCCCCCACCCCAATAACATGTCACAGCCTGAACTCTTCCCCACCCTATTGCTACCCCATCCGTGTGAGGTGCTGAAAACCCTCCAACAGTCCCATCCACGTCATGCCCTGAAATTGACTCACCTGCCCACCTCTTCCCTGTATCCCAGCCTCTGTCATCATCTGAAATCCACGCCCCTTACCCCCACCCGTGTGAAGCCCCCAAATCTCCACTCCCTGTACTCCCACCAAAGTCGCATCCTGCATCCGGGCTCCCTGCACCCCCATCTATGTTACGCCTTGCATCCCCGCCCTCCATCCCCCCACCCCTTTCCTTTGCCCTGTATATACACCTTCCTTCCCCCTCCGTCCCACATCACGCCCTTCATCCTACCCTCTGCCCCCAATAACACACCCACATCACGCCCTTCATCCTACCCCTCTGCCCCAATAACACACCCACATCACGCCCTTCATCCTACCCCCCTCTGCCCCAATAACACACCCACATCACGCCCTTCATCCTACCCCTCTGCCCCAATAACACACCACATCACGCCCTTCATCCTACCTCTCTGCCCCAATAACACACCCACATCACGCCCTTCATCCTACCCCTCTGCCCCAATAACACACCCACATCACGCCCTTCATCCTACCCCCTCTGCCCCAATAACACACCCACATCACGCCCTTCATCCTACCCCTCTGCCCCAATAACACACCCACATCACGCCCTTCATCCTACCCTCTCTGCCCAATAACAACACCCACATCACGCCCTTCATCCTACCTCTCTGCCCCAATAACACACCCACATCACGCCCTTCATCCTACCCCTCTGCCCCAATAACACACCCACATCACGCCCTTCATCCTACCTCTCTGCCCCAATAACACACCCACATCACGCCCTTCATCCTACCTCTCTGCCCCCCATAACACACCCACATCACGCCCTTCATCCTACCTCCTTCTCTGCCCCAATAACACACCCACATCACGCCCTTCATCCGCCCCCTCTGCCCCAACAACACACCCACATCACGCCCTTCATCCTACCCCTCTGCCCCAATAACACACCCACATCACGCCCTTCATCCTACCCTCTCTGCCCCAATAACACACCCACATCACGCCCTTCATCCGCACCCTCTCTGCCCCAATAACACACCCACATCACGCCCTTCATCCCACCCTTCTCTGCCCCAATAACACACCCACATCACGCCCTTCATCCTACACCTTCTCTGCCCCAATAACACACCCACATCACGCCCTTCATCCACACCCACCCTCTGCCCCAATAACACACCCACATCACGCCCTTCATCCTACCCCTCTGCCCCATAACACACCCACATCATCCTTCATCCTACCCCTCTGCCCAATAATACACACCCACATCACGCCCTTCATCCTACCCCTCTGCCACCCCAACACACACCCACATCATCCCTTCACATCGCCACCTTCTCTGCTCCAATGCCCCCCATGTCACCCTGTTCATCCGCACCCTCTCTGCCCCCCAACACCCCCATCTCCCCACACCCTTCATCCGCTGTATTCTCTGACAATACCACCACCCATGTCACGCACCCCGCACCCCCTCTGCACCCATACATACCCCATCTATACCCATGTCACCCACATTCGTCGTACCCTCTGCTCGCCTCTCCCCACCCCATGTCATACCCGTATTCGCCCATCTCTGTCACGACCAGCATCGCCACATCCACTCCAATATGCTGTCACGCCCTGCATCTGTGGCATCCCCATGTGCCCGCCACCTGAACGAATGACTGACCTACACGACCCCCTGAACACCGACGACTGCACCCCCGACTGAACGAATCCCTGACTGCCCGACCGACTGAAGGAATGACTGACTGCACCGCGACGACCGACCCCCACTGAATGCCCGACTGAACGATTCCCATGACTGATACTGCCGACAACTGTTGTACGCTGCACGACGACTGACCCTGACTGACTGCACACCCTGCAGAATGACATGTCCCCCACACGACCGACTGAACGAATGACTGACTGCACGACCTGAACGAATGACGACCGACTGAACGAATGACTGACTGCACGACCGACTGAACGAATGACGACTGCAAACGACGAACCTGACTGACACGACCGACTGAACGAATGACTGACTGCACGACCTCACTGAACGAATGACTGACTGCATGACCGACTGACCGACGACTGACTGCACGACGACTGACTGACTGCACGACCGACTGAACGAATGACTGACTGACGACCAACTGAACGGACGATGACGACTGCATGAACGACTGAACGAATGACTGACTGACGACCGACTGAACGAATGACTGACTGCACGACCGACTGACGACTGAACGAACGACTGACTGAACGACCGACGAACTGATGACGAATGAACGACTGAACGACCGACTCACGAACTGACTGAACCGACTGACTGACTGAACGAATGACTGAACTGAATGACCGACTGAACGACCGACTGAACTAAATGAATGACTGACTGACCGACTCACCGACTAACTAAACGAATGACTGACTGCACGACCGACTGACCGAATTGAACGACGACCGACTGAACGAACTGAACGAATGAATGACTGAACGACCGACTGAACGAATGAATAAATGAATGAACAGACTGAACGAACCGAATGAACTGAACGACCGAATGAATGAAAGACTGACTGACGACTGAACGAACGAATGACGAACGACTGACTGACCGACTGAACGAATGACGAATGACTGAGACGACTGACTGGCCGACTGAACAAAATGACTGAACGATCGACTCTCCTAATGAACTAACGAATGACTGACCGTAAGACCGAATGATCGATCGACAGATTGAACAGATGAATGATTGAACGATTGACTGACCGAATGAATGACTAATCAACCCACTGACCAATTGAATAACTGAACGACCGACTGACCGAATGAATGATCGAAAGAATGAACGCTTGACTGACCGACTGACTGAATGACTGAATGAATGAATGAACGATCAATTGCCTGGCGGACCAAATGAATGTCTGTACAACCGACTGACCAACTGAACGAATGAATGTCTGAACGACCGATTGACCGATTGAACGAATGAATGAATGAATGAGCGATCGACCGGAAGATTGTATGAACGAACGAATGAACAACTGACTGATCAAACGAATGTCTGAACGACCGATTGACCGATTGAACGAAAGAATGACTGAACAAGCGATCGACCCGACAAATGTACATATGAACGAATGAACGACCGACTGACCAAATGAATGTCCGAGCGACCGGTTGACAAACTGAACGAATAAATGACAAAATGAGCGATCGACCGAACAAATGTACCAACGAACGAATGAACGATGGACTGACCGAAGTCATTCGGTCGGTCGGTCAACCGGTCGTTCAATATTTGAACGACCGGTTGACCGAACGACGAACCGAATGACTGACTTAAGCGATCGACCGAAAAATGAAAGAACGAACGAATGATAGACCGACTGACCGAATGAATGTCTCAACGACCGATTGACCGATTGAAAGAATAAATGATTAAAGCAGCGATCAACCAAACAAATTTATGAACGAATAACCGAACGACCAACTGACCAATCGAACAAATTGTTGACTGAAAGAGCGACCGATCGGCAGATCGACACAGAAAAACGCACACATACACACACAAAAAGAACATCAACAACAACAATGAATGAATAGAAAAACAAACGAATGTACAAAATGAAGAAAGGAATGAAGAAAAAATAAATGAAAAAGAAGTCACAAATGCTGTACCAAAAAATGAAAACGACTGTAAAAACAACTCATCTAAAAACATAGCGGGGATGGGCGTGGAGTGGTGGGGGGGGGGGGGGGGGGGGGAAGAGAAAGAGAAAAAAAAAAACCTGTTGTTGCAACTCTATGTACCATTAATTCTAACTTGAAAGAAACATTTAAATTGCAGATGTAAAAGCAGAAAACCTAAAACTTTCCATTGGTAATACTGTGATTTGTACGTCACAGGCATACACACCGCAAACGTTTGCTTAGGGGTGAAATAAACAAATCAATGGATCAATCGATCGAGAAATAACTCCGGTAATCAAATACCAAATCCATTGCTTACTACTACGTAATAACCAAAGTAGATAAATAAATGAAAAGGTAAATCAACGAGCGCGGACTCTCTCTCTCTCTCTCTCTCTCTCTCTCTCTCTCTGAATGACCAACTTATTTTGTGTAATACGCAAAACTGGGATTCAGCATAAGAAACAAATGACAAATATAAATGGTATTATTTTTTTCAGAACATTTTTCCAGCCATAAAGATACTTGTCTTTAGTCGAACCAAAAAAAAAAAAATGGCACGGAGATAATTTTACAAGATTTCGACTAAGGTTAGTGGGCTTAATAACTGAAAGCGATGGTTTCTTGATATATATAGATATAGATAGAAACCGACAAGCGGATCGATAACTAGGCACCAGGCAACAGAAAAATGAAACTTCTGCCCTTAAATTGGGTACGTGGAACATAAGGACAATGACACCAGGCTTTTCTGACGACCTGCAGGAAGTAAACGATGTTCGCAAGACAGCCGTCATCGACAGAGAACTGAGCAGACTGCAGATGGACATTGTCGCCCTCAAGAAACCAGGCTCCCAGAAACAGGATCTGTGAGGGAGAGAGACTTCACCCTGTTCTGGCAGGGCAAACCATCAGACGAGGTCAGAGAACACGGCGTGGGATTCGCAATTAGAAACAGACTGTTTTAGTCTATAACCCCACCAGTAGAAGGAACAGAACGAATCCTGTCTCTCGGACTCCAAACATCATCGGGACCAGTCAGTCTAATTAGTGCCTACGCCAACTTTGGCATCCACAGCAGAAGCAAAAGACAAGTTTTATGGCGAACTCAGTGCTGCTATAAGGAGAAATCCCGACAGAGAATTACTGTTCATCGCAGGCGATTTCAACGCCAGAGTAGGTGTAGATCACAACTCCTGGCCCACCTGCTTGGGTCAGTTCGGCACTGGGAAAATGAACGAGAATGGCCAGCGCCTGCTAGAGCTCTGCTGTCATCATGAGTTGTACGTCAGTAACACCTTCAACACGAAGCCTCAGCATCGAGTCTCCTGGAGACACCCTCGATCCAAACACTGGCATCAGCTCGATCTGATCCTCACCAGACGTGTCAACCTTTCCAGCATCAAGATCACTCGCAGCTACCAGAGCGCCGATTGTGACACTGACCACTCTTTGGTGTGCAGCAAAGTGAAGCTCCGTGCGAAGAGACTGCACTGTAGGAGAAAGGAGGGCCGGCCTCGCATCGACACCAGCAAAACACGCCATCAAAGAAAAGTGGAGGAGTTCACGCGCGTGTTGGAGGATTCTCTCCCTGGCCCACCCACTGCAAATGCCCAAGACCGATGGGAACACTTCAGAGATGCTGTCTACAACGCCGCCATGTCCACCTTTGGCAAAAAAACCCAGCAAGTCAGCTGATTGGTTCGAAGCCCATTTAGAAGAAATGACACCAGTCATCGAGGCCAAGAGAAACGCCCTGACAGCATACAAAAACCAATCCCAGTGAGAACCTCCAGGTTCTCCATGCTGCTCGCAGCAAAGTCCAGCAGTGTGTGCCAGGCAATGCGCCAACGTTTATTGGCTTCAGTCAAACAACACTGTCCTGGAAAGAGCCGGATGCACCAGCATGTACACGCTGCTGAAACAGAGACGTATGCGCTGGCTCGGCCATGTCGTGCGCATGGATGACGGACGGATCCCTAAAGACCTCCTCTATGGAGAACTTGTGCAGGGAAAACGTCCCACAGGCAGACCACAGCTGCGATTCAAAGGCGTGTGCAAGAGGGACCTAAAAACCTTGAACATTGACCAGAACAACTGGGAAGCAACAGCCCTCGAACGGTCAGCCTGGAGACAGACTGTGCAGAAAGATCTCTCCAAGTTCGAAGAGACACTCGCTCAGCAGCACGGGGAAAAGAGAATGAGAAGAAAGGCTGCAGCCCAGGCAGACAGACCAGCGTCAGACTTCACCCTGTGCCCTCTGCCACAGGGACTGTCACTCCTACATCGGACTGGCCAGCCACACCCGTCGCTGTACCAGAAAAGACACCTAGAGCGCAACTCCTTAGTCTTCCGGGACTGAAGGATGCCTACCTAGATAGATAGTCTTCAATGATCAAATGATGGTGTTGCAGTGACTGCGAGAAATATTGAATTATAAACAAAGCTTGCTCTTATGTCTTAGATTGAAGAAACAGGGGGAGATAAGCATACATATCTGCAGTGGTATATATATATATATATATATATATAAAGGGCTGATAATGTATGTCCGTCGTGTGGTACAGAAACTGAAAAAGAAGTTCATTTCTTACTCTGCTGCACAGCTTACAAAGATACCCGAAGCAATGCACTGTACTTGACTCGCCTTATATTACTGACCACAATCGTATTGCAGTGTTTTGTCGAGCAATAATGAAAACATGATAACAGATCTAGCAAAATTCATATCACAAGCTATGAGCATTTGAAAAAAAAGATAATCGAAAAAAAAAACAACTAGTAATATATCTAATGATTGAAATGTTTGCCAAGGTGATCTGCTGTAGTGTGCCTGTTATGTGCGTAAGTGTATGAATGAGGAAGGAGGCGGGGGGGGGGGGGGGGGGGGCGAAGGAGGGAGAGGAAGCTGTCGGAGCCAGTTGTGAGCGAGGGGTGGCGGGAGGGGAAGAAGGGAGGGATGAGGTGAGCGACTGATTTTACTGAGTTATGTTTAAAGCATGCCCCCTTGTCTGAAGGGCTCTCTGAGAGAGAGAGAGAGAGAGAGAGAGAGAGAGAGAGAGAGAGAGAGAGAGAGAGAGAGAGAGAGAGAGAGAGATGATGATGATGATGATGATGAGGAGGGGGAGGAACGAGAGGAAGACACCTCGATAATGATGAATGATAGAAGATGGCATGAACAGAACGTGAGAAGGCTGTATGATAGACAGAAACCGTTGTGCAAAATGTAAACCTGGAGAACAGGAGGTGAACTTAGTAATGTACCATGTACCAGAAGAGACGGCAACGACTGGAGAAGAATCAGTGATGGACCAGAGGAGGAGAACAGAACGCCAGAACGATGAATGGATGACGGACCTGGAAGAAAAGCAAAAGATGGTGAGACTGATGACTGATGCACAGACCTGGAGAATGAGGGATGATTAACGGCAGAACTTCAAGCACGACAAATGAGGGACGGAATGAGAATAGGAGAATGGCAGACAGGACAGAAAAGGAGAACGTGGTGATTGTGAATGGCAGACAGGATAGAAAAGGAGAACGAGGTGATTGTGAATGGCAGACAGGATAGAAAAGGAGAACGTGGTGATTGTGAATGGCAGACAGGACAGGACAGAAAAAAGGAGAACGTGGTGATTGTGAATGGCAGACAGGATAGAAAAGGAGAACGAGGTGATTGTGAATGGCAGACAGGATAGAAAAGGAGAACGTGGTGATTGTGAATGGCAGACAGGATAGAAAAGGAGAACGAGGTGATTGTGAATGGCAGACAGGGACAGAAAAGGAGAACACAAGTGTGATGAATGACGAGACGGAATGAGGAGTGGAAGTGTGATGAAAATAAATGGACGGACGGAATGTGGAGAGAAGAGCATACTCACCGTGAATGTTAGACGGAATGAAAATAAGATGGTGACAACTTTGAGAAACACCTGGATAACAGCGACACCAAAATGCCTTTAAATCTGTGAAATTTGACCGACGCAATTTAAAGTAAGCACCACTCAGGGCAAAGACGTTAACTGTCTCATACAGGAAGAAAACATCGTAAGAAAATGTAGCAACTTTGTAATGGCTCTACAACAAACAAAGCAAAGGAGATCCAAGAGTGCTAACAGTTCAGGGTTCAAATGGAGATGGCATTCCAACGCTCTGTCCAAGACGTTGCAGTAGCAGTGAAGTCGCTGAAACATGGCAAGGCTGCAAGCATTGACATTATCCCTGCAGAACACCTGAATATGGCGTAAAGGCACTGACTGATGTGTAAACTGCCATCTGCAGCCAAATCTGGCCCACTGACGAGTGGCTAACGCCTAAGAGACTCGATCACTCATCGTCACACTTCCAAAGAGAGGAAATCCCAACCCTGCCAGAACAACCGCAAGATCAGTTAGATCATCAGTGTAAGCAAGGTAATGTTCAAAATCATTATAAATAGATTACAGTTGCAGAGAGACACCAGTGCATCTGAAAGGCTGAAGCATCATCGAACAGCTCTTTAACCCTTCACCAAAAACACCTGCAACACCAAGAGGAGTTCCATCATGATATCACAGATTTCAACATGGCATTTGACAGAGTCTGTCCAGAGGTGCTATGGGCCGTTATGAAGACATCTGATCTCGGGACAAAGTTGACCAAAAACACTCAGCATGTATACGCCAAAGTGACCAGTGCAGTACTGACAAAGGGCGCGACTAAACAGTAGTCCCACATATGAATTAGCATTCGTCAGGGCCGCTTCTACTCTCCGACACACTTTTCAACACAGTCCTGGAATGCATCATCAATGATCCACTTGAAGATCATGTCAACACAATCAGCACTGCAAGAATATTTATCTCGAACCTTCACTTTGCAGATAGCTTTGGTGGCCTGGCTGACACTGAACAAGAACTCACTAATCTTGTTAAAACACTGTAAGGCACATCTACAAGACATAGTATGGATATCAACACTGAGAAGACCAGACTAATGGCCTTTCGCAACACCACCTCCAGTGCTGATATAACCATGCATTTCAGCGTGGAGCTGTTACACAGTTCATAATATCTGGGATTTATTTCAGCTAGGAACTCTTAAACAAGTCATTTATCTGGAATGTAATTTCGGCGATGGGGGGATTTAAATCACATATCCTCTCAAGTGCAGTACAGACATCAGTTCTGTGCAGACTGAGCCCTGTGTGGAAAGACAGTAGCATCTCCATGAAACACAAATCTGCCTCCTGCATGCACGGGTGTATTTCATTTTCGTATGTACAGACGTGACATGGACCTTGAAGAAAGAACCCCATCACAGAAATGAGATACCACTGCAAGACACTATACCTCAGATAGACTGATCACATCACCACTGAACAAGTGCGCCAGACCTTCAAACAGCACATCGGGCCATACAAAGATCTCCTGACACCAGCAAATCAAAGAAACTAAGTTGGCTTTGTCATGAAGATCCAACGGCCCCGCTAAAATAATCACCCTGGAAACTGTTGAAGGAACGAGACTAAGAACACAGAGAAAAGGGCTGACACATTGCAGAATGGACAGGGAAACCATTTGCAGAGCCCAAGGCCTCGGAACACAACCGACAGAATTGCAGGAATCTGGTGAACAGTTCTTCAGTGCGATGCCCCAGTGACTTCACATGGACCTAGGAAAAGAAGTTGGTCATTAGTGATACCAAAACAAAAATTATTCTTGTATTTATAAATGAATTTTTTTTCTGATCAGGAACGTGTGCGTGATTCCCAGACAGAGCCATCTGTTAACGTATTTTTTAATAATTTGGGGATACACGGCTTTTCATGTGTTCCTGAGTCTCAGAAAATACAATGTTTACGTTATCATCTTCCTCATATAACAGAATGTTAATGTTTTCTCCTGTCAACAACGCAATATAATCACTATCAAATTTGACCTGTCAGTTCTAGCGAGGCGTGACAGGCACTGCTGAACCTGATAAAACTGATGAAAGACCAAAATGCCATTGTTTGTGAAGTTCATCTGTAGAATTTCTAGCTGGCTGGGGCATTGTTTGTGAAGTTCATCTGTAGAATTTCTAACTGGCTAGGGCGAGACAGCGTGTGATTAAGAATGCTTTGTTCCTGAATTCAAGACAAAAGACTTTGAACAAATACGATCAGCTTTTGATAAGTTACCTTTATCTGAAAGAGACAGTAACCCAGCCTTATGGTATGAGTTCAACATATTTGTGTGTACCGGATTGCCAAGAGCTAATTCAATAGCAATACTGTCTGTAGACTGTATTTTATTCAACAAGCTGTGCAGGGTTGATAAATAAATTTTTGTTCATAAATCAGTTTTGATCGGACAAGGCTGGTGACTGTGGTAACGGAGGTTTATTGTTGTTGTCGTCTGTATCTTGATCCCATGGTTAAGCATCAATTAATCCCAAACATTTTGAACTTTCCCTTGCTGTCACTTTCAACTTCTCAGTATGAAATTGCAAAGGTAATAACTAGTCAAGTATGTATCCAAATAATTCATCTTGTGCATACTGTAAAGTTTTGTCATCTAATATTTGATGTTGTGGCAATGATGTCGGATTCTCCCGTTTAAAAAAAAATCGTTACTGGTGTTTTCGCTCCCGAATATGCAACCCCATTTCACTCCATGTGTCTATCTCTAGTTGAGAAATATTTTGTGCATGATTTATTACCCTCATCTAAGAATTTGCACTTGTCTAGTTGGAAATGTCGTCTGAATATTGTACCATATGCATGTCTTTGAGGGCACCTTAAGCAGGTCATAAGTATGAGTAGCGCACATAACAGAAGTAATAATAACTCACTGACTGGTATGGATTTCCTGAACAGATGACTAGACTTTGCCCAATCTTTCACATTCCGAGTCTCCTGATCAAAAAATTGCTGATACAAAACTTTGCTAATTTTACTAATTCTCACATTTTAGAGCAGAGTTGCAAACTATCTGTATTGTAAGCTTTTGATGATAAATACAATGTATTTTTTATTACACAATAGCAAATACTAAAAACGAGTTATATGATCTTCACAGTCAATGCCATAAAACATTAAAACACCAATGAAGAATAGTAAACAGAAAAGGATATAAGCACAGAGAGAGAGAGAGAGAGAGAGAGAGAGAGAGAGAGAGAGAGAGAACACCGCGACTAACACCACGTTGAAATTAAGCCGTGGTCCCAGCATTGTGCAATAAAAAAAATGATAAAAAGCAAGGAAGAAACATGTGGTCAAGACATGTGAGGTCAAATCACTCAAGAACGGTACAATTCGTCAACACAACACAAACATGCCTCATTCGAAAAGTGACATACACACACTCTTCCCGCCCCCTTTCCTCCACACCTCTCCATCCCCATCCTGTCCTCTGTCCTGTCACTCCAACACAAACCCATCAATTTACATGGATGTGCTACAATGCCGACTCATGCGCCCCCCCCCCCCCCCCCCCCCCCCCACACACACACAACATGAGCAAGCGCGTGCGCACACACACATACACAGACACGCACGCGCGCGCGCACGCACACACACACAAATGCGCGAAGATATACAAACACATACACGTACGCACGTGCACAAATACACACAAACGGTTCGCGCGCGGGGCGCACGCACACATGGACACATACAACTATGCGCGCGCGCACGCACTATATATACATATACAACCACGCGCGCGCACGCAAAAGGCACATTTCACACGAAGGCACAAACAACACACGCACACAACGCGCGTACACACAAACACACGCACGCGCTCTCGCACGCACACATATATATACACAACTATGTGTCCGCGCGCGCACGCACATATCCAAACATACATGCGCGCATGCAAAACGTTCGTATCACACACACACACACACACACACACACACACACACACACACACACACATACGTGCGTGTGTTCACTGGAAGCCAGTGCCGAGTGTTTAAACAGCTCACTGGCACATCACCGCTTGCTCTTGGCTCGAGTCTTGATCGGACTTCCAAGTAAAACAATATTGCTAACCTTTTTCTTCGACCTTTATCTTATGTCTATAAATTTTTTTTTCAACCCGCCTGATGTACTATATCTTTTTTTCCACAGGCTTTTTAAAACGATCTTCTGGCGTTCTTTTCATATAACAAATAAAATATTAACAATACTTTTTTACGCAAAAAAATGTCAAATGTGCTTTAAATTCCTGGTATGTAGCAGAAAGAGTTTGGTCTTTGATGATGAACAAATAAAGTCTGATCTTTCTGTCTTCAATTTTTTTTATATCAGCAATGAGGCTCGACAATAAAACTGTTCTTTGAGAATGCCTTACAAATGCCTGTGCTTTGTCAAAAGATCTCACGACAACAATGCTTGCTAATTTTATAGGATGCAATTCGGAGTTTATAATTATTCTTAATTTCTTTTCTTTTTCCACACGTTGTGCGCATGTCTTTTTAATTCAGACATTTCAGAATGACGGAAATCAGAAGATAAGACCATTTCGTTTTCGCAACAACTCTGCTGCTATCATTTAACGTGAGAATGATGAACGACAAAAGGGAAGAAGAACGTGAGAATGATGAATGACAGAAGGGAGAAGAACGTGAGAATGATGAATGACAGAAGGGAGAAGAACGTGAAAATGATGAATGACAAAAGGGAGAAGAACGTGAGAATGATGAATGACAGAAGGGAGAAGAACGTGAGAATGATGAATGACAGAAGGGAGAAGAACGTGAAAATGATGAATGACAGAAGGGAGAAGAACGTGAGAATGATGAATGACAGAAGGGAGAAGAACGTGAGAATGATGAATGACAGAAGGGAGAAGAACGTGAAAATGAAGAATGACTGGCGGGAGAATAATGAGGAACAATGAGTGAATGAATGCAGATGAACGTGTACATGATAAATGAATGAATGAAGAAGAGTCTTAAAATGATAGATGACTAACTGGAGAACATAAATAGGATGGATGACCGACTAGAGAAGAACCTGGGGAAAAAAAAAAAAACGAATGACTGATTGAGAAGAACTTGAAAATGATGAATGACCGATTGACGGAAACGTAAATGCGATGACTGACTGATGTCAAAGGAAGGTGAAAATAACTGACTGATTGGAGGAGAGTGTGAACACAGTGAACGACTGACGGGACTAGAGCGTGAGAAAGATCAATGACGAACAGGACGTGAAGATAATGTGAAAATGATCACAGAAGGCAAACGATGAATAAATGACGGGGAAAGGAAAGGAAAATGGAAAGCGGGATGGAGAAGAACGAGACAATGATGAAAAACAGTTCGAGCGGGTAATAAGGACGTAAGAAGAACGCACAATGCACAGGATATAAACAGGAACGTCATAAAAGTGAAGGAAGTACGAAAAGGAAAACGTGAATGATGAACGACAGACAATTACAAATGAGAGCTGGGATCAGATGACGTAATACCCGTGGAGGGCAGGCGAAGTGGAGGATGTGAAACGATGCACGGTGGGGCGCGGGACAGCAGCATGAGATTGACTGAAGAAGGGGTCAGCAGGGGGAGAAGGCGAATGCAGCATGAGAATCACAGATTAATGAACATAGAACAGCATGAGAATGACAGATTATGAACATAGAACAGCGTGAGAATGATAGATTAATGAACATAGAACAGCGTGAGAATGATAGGTTAATGAAAATAGAACAGCGTGAGAATGATAGTTAATGAAAATAGAACAGCGTGAGAATGATAGGTTAATGAAAATAGAACAGCGTGAGAATGATAGATTAATGAAAATAGAACAGCGTGAGAATGATAGATTAATGAAAACAGAACAGCGTGAGAATGATAGATTAATGAAAACAGAACAGCGTGAGAATGATAGATTAATGAACATAGAACAGCGTGAGAATGATAGACTAATGAACATAGAACAGCGTGAGAATGATAGACTAATCAACATAGAACAGCGTGAGAATGATAGACTAATGAACATAGAACAGCGTGAGAATGATAGATTAATCAACATAGAACAGCGTGAGAATGATAGATTAATGAACATAGAACAGCGTGAGAATGATAGATTAATGAAAACAGAACAGCGTGAGAATGATAGATTAATGAACATAGAACAGCGTGAGAATGATAGATTAATGAACATAGAACAGCGTGAGAATGATAGATTAATGAAAATAGAACAGCGTGAGAATGATAGATTAATGAAAATAGAACAGCGTGAGAATGATAGATTAATGAAAATAGAACAGCGTGAGAATGATAGATTACGTGAACATAGAACAGCATGAGAATGATAGATTAATGAACATAGAACAGCGTGAGAATGATAGATTAATGAACATAGAACAGCGTGAGAATGATAGATTAATGAACATAGAACAGCGTGAGAATGATAGATTAATGAACATAGAACAGCGTGAGAATGATAGATTAATGAACATAGAACAGCGTGAGAATGGTAAGATTAATGAAAATAGAACAGCGTGAGAATGATAGATTAATGAACATAGAACAGCGTGAGAATGATAGATTAATGAAAATAGAACAGCGTGAGAATGATAGATTAATGAAAATAGAACAGCGTGAGAATGATAGGTTAATGAAAATAGAACAGCGTGAGAATGATAGATTAACGAAAATAGAACAGCGTGAGAATGATAAATGATGAAAATAGAACAGCGTGAGAATGATAGATTACATGAAAACAGAACAGCGTGAGAATGATAGATTAATGAAAAATAGAACAGCGTGAGAGAATGATAGATTTAATGAAAACAGAACAGCGTGAGAATGATAGATTAATGAAAACAGAACAGCGTGAGAATTATAGATTAATGAAAATAGAAACAGCGTGAGAATGATAGATTAATGAAAATAGAACAGCGTGAGAATGATAGATTACATGAACATAGAACAGCGTGAGAATGATAGATTACATGAACATAGAACAGCGTGAGAGATAGATTACATGAAAAAAGAACAGCGTGAGAATGATAGATTACATGAAAAAGAACAGCGTGAGAATGATAGATTACATGAAAACAGAACAGCGTGAGAATGATAGATTACATGAAAATAAAACAGCGTGAGAATGATAGATTACATGAAAACAGAACAGCGTGAGAATGATAGATTACATGAAAACAGAACAGCGTGAGAATGACAGATTACAGGAAGATAGAACAGTATGGAAATGAGAGATCACATGAAAATAGAACAGCGTGAGAGCGATTCAGTGATTGACAAACCAGAGGAAAAGGGAACGAGAGAGCAATGCATTTTTCAAAAGGGGAAAAGAGGAAACAGTGTCAATGATAAAGGAGGGACGAGACAAGGAAAGAGGAAGAGAAAAGAGTGTCAGGACGATGGACTACATAAAAATAAGATACTGTCTGATCAATTCAATAACGGAAGAAAGAGATGAAGTGGCGACCAGAATGATGAACGGTGGACGCAGTGAGGAGACAGAACAACGCGAAATGGGCGAGATGAACAGAGAGGAACGTGAAAATAATGAATAATGGACGGGTGTGAACGTGAGAAATTTCAGTGATGGATACGACTACAGGTAGCAAATGACAGACGGGATTAGAAGAATGAGAAGACGTTAACGGAAAGGATGATTTATGGAGAACAAGGACAGGGGGAAGTGAACATGACGAAGGAAGGAAAGAAGCGAGGAATATGACTAACAGACACAATGATAACAAGAAATTGTGAAGATTATGACTGACTGACAAGAACGAGAACATGATGAATGATCGACGGGACTAGAGCATGATAAGAGTGAACGAATTGAGAAAAGAACGTGAGAAAGATGAAAGAGTGGCAACAAGGGGAAAGGGGGGGGGGGGGGGGGGTAATGAACGGAAGAAAAAGAAGCGAGAAAGACAGGAGAAAAGAACGCGACAATAATGAAAGAGAGATGGGAGAAGAACGTGTAAATGATGAAAAAGTAATGGGAGATTAACGTGAGAGTGATGGAGGGCAGTTCGGATGAGAGGGCAAGAAACTGAGGATGGCGCATTTGACCTCGATTGGGGGGAAAAAAAAAAACAAAACACAGGCAAGCGCGAACATAAAAGGACGGACGAAAGGAGGACATGCGATGAAAAATGATCAAAAAACGATTAAAAACGTCTGAACCAAGAACGAGGGGTGGGATGAAAAGGAGAAAGTGTATCATGAACGAGAGATGAAAGGAAGAATGTGAGATTGATAAATAACGTATTAAAGATGACGGATAGAATCGTGGATGGGAAAATAACGTGAGAACGATAAAGGGATTTGATCAGAAGGAAAAGAAGAGAGTAGTGCGAGACCAGTGGATTGATGAACACTGGACAGCGTTGGAATGGTGCCAGGTGGCCAGAATAAAATCCAAGGAAACAAGAAGATAAGTATTTCAAAGTGAAAAAAGGAGAAGGTGAGAACGATGAATGGGAAACGGGATAAGAGAAGGAGATAAGAGGGAAGAACGTGGGAATCACGGAGGGCATGAATACCGGACATCGTCAGAGTGATCCAATGGTGAATGGAGCGAGATGGGAACGAGACATTAACAAATGCTGGACGCGGTCAGAAAAGAAGACCGAGAGAATGACGAATGACAGACGAAATTAGAGAAGAGAAAGTGGGAATGATAAATGACGAACGTGATGAAGAGAATGACGTCAAAATGATGAATGCTGGAGGGAGGGAAACGTCAAAATGATGAATGCTGGACTTGGGGGGAAGTTGTGAACGATGAGGATGTTGCACGGGGGAAAGGGAAAGAATTATGAATATTGGACCGGGGGGGGGGGGGGGGGGGGGAGGACTGGAGAGGGGGGGGGGGGGGGGGGGGGTGGGGAATTGAGAATGGCGATGTGTTGAGCGGGAGAAGACTGTGAGGGAATAATGAATGTTGGACTGGCGAGGAAGAGAAGAACGCAGGAAAGAGGAATAATGGAAGGAAGGGTGGCGTGACGCTGACGAACCTCAGACGGGTGAGGAAAGCGTAGGAGAGAGAAGAGCGTGAGAATGATCGCCTTCATGAAAACAGGACAGCGACAGATTAGTAGTGGGCACATTCACCACAGAATGAGACGGAATGAGAGGACGGGAAGGCGTTAATCATGAATGGTTGACACGATGAAACGAAGAAAACATTCAAATATCGAGTGTAGAACGGGCCAGAAATGACGACAGTAAATGAACAGAGATGAGGAGAAGAGGACATAAAATGCTGAGTGTAGGACGGGGCAGAACATGACTATAGTAAATGAAGAACGAGATGAGGAGAACACGATAATAACAGAGAGACGGAGTGGGAACTGGGGACGTGTGAATGATGAATGATGGGCGACTGAAGCGAAGGAGAACGAAGTTCAATGGATGTGAGAAGACAACATGAAACTGATGAAGGATGCTCTGGAGGAGGAAAGGAGTTTGAAAGCATGAGTGATGGGTGGGATGAGAACGTAAGATGATGATAAATTACCAGTGCGATAAGAAGGGGACAAATGGGCGGCATGAATATGGTATGTCCATCCTACTGTTGAAGACCGCCGAAAGAAAAGAGTAACAATGGAAATGACGGTATCGTGGGTTGGCAGCAATGCGGAAGAATAGAACAGCAGTGTATCACTAGGAACTGTTTGTGGTAGAGAAGAATGAAAGGAGAAGGGGGGAGGAGGGGGGGGGTGGGGGGCTGCAGGATTTCAAGGGTTGGAGATGTAGAGAGTGGGGAATATGGAAACATGAATAATGTATAACAGGGGGTATGTGCGGCAATGAAAGGGCCAGAGAATGAGAGAAGGAGGAAGAAACTGAAGGGACCTCAGGTTCAAACCCATGAAATATTTAAAGACAACTGCAGTAGAAAAGCAAAAAAAAAAACTGCCACTGGACGGAAATGGGAACT
Organism: Conus betulinus; assembly: GCA_016801955.1. Taxonomy (NCBI): domain Eukaryota; kingdom Metazoa; phylum Mollusca; class Gastropoda; order Neogastropoda; family Conidae; genus Conus; species Conus betulinus. The sequence goes on from JADBJO010007021.1 coordinate 30,356, forward strand.
GGTGGTGGTGTGTCCAATCCTCTCAGCATGTCCACATCATGTTTATACCATAAAGTGAAGGGTCTCTGGAGAACATCAAGCAGTGGACTTGACAAGTAGGGAGTGGAGAGAAAGGTGGACCGAAAAAGTACAGTACCCTGATGTGAAAGAATGCAAGTGTGAAGCGCAGGAAAGTAAAGCAAAACAAAAAGTCTTGTGAGAAGCATCGGAAAATCTGGGGCAAAAGCGGGATATTTATAAGGAGTTATAAGCGATATCTATCTAGTTATAAGCGATATCTATCTAAACTGATACTTCTGAATGGATCTAACATAAACCATATCAGGGCCATAAGTATCTATTTATTTATAATGCCAGTTGATATCGAGACCCGAAATTCGAAATTCGCACGGGTCAAAATAACTGATTATAAAAAAAATGGGCAAGACTTCTTTAATCAACATGATTCTGCATGATTACTTCAGGAACACCACCCCCAACCTTTACCATCAATACCCATACTCACCCCATTAATTGGTAAGCTTATGGTAAAGCACCCAGGCCGTTGTAAGACGAATTCACATTCGCCAGAGGTTTCACTGATGTTCTGATGGTGTTGGTGTGGTGTTGCACAAACCCTCCACCATCCCTCTCTTCCCCTCCATCCCCCAGCCCTTCCTATCGGCTTTCCTGTTGCGGTTATCCCCTCTGCCCTACCACCTTGGTGAGTGTCGATGCCCAACCTGAATGTGACCTCACACCGAAGCTGGCTCGGGTGTCACTTCTCTACACCGGGTCTACACTGAATCAGCTTTTATGCTGGTTTGGCGGATGCACCAGAAATCTCAATCACGTAACGGCAACGAAATAACGCTGAGCTGCACGCTGAATACTCTCACAAAGAGTGAACCCTAACACTGAGCTGCACCCTGATATTCTCACAAAGTGAACACCTAACACTGAGCTGCACCCTGAATACTCTAACAAAGTGAACACCTAACACTGAGCTGCACCCTGAATACTCTCACAGAGTGAACACCTAACACTGAGCTGCACCCTGAATACTCTCAGAGAGTGAACACCGCACAGCCTGAAGAGATCAGAAACAAAGGCTAACTCAGCCACGTACAGAAGCTTGGTCACTGAAAAAGAAAGACGTACAATGTTGATCAGCTCCAGAAATAAAACGGTGAATCAGGGGGCACGTATATGGCAGCCTGACCGTTGACCTATGGTACAGCGAGCTAAAGGGAAGTTAACTTATATGGCAGCCTGACCGTTGACCTATGGCACAGGGAGCTAAACGCAAGTTAACTCTTTAAGTAAAAATGTCACCCAAGGAGTGAACATAGCACGTGGAACGGAGAACGGAGAAAACGGCAAGGACGCTGTGCGTGTGTGTGTGTGTGTGTGTGTGTGTGTGTGTGTGTGTGTGTGTGTGAAAGTGTGTGTGTGTGTGTGTGTGTGTGTGTGTGCGCGCGCGTGCGTGAGTGCGTGCGCGCGCGTGTATGTGAGAGAGAGCGCACTGAAGGTGCAGACATTCGGAAGGGATTAAGAGGGCACTTACATCATGAGAGATAAACGCTAATGACACCAGTTTTAAACAACCGTAGCTAGGTTCTCATTCACATCGGCTACTGGCGCTACGGACACAAATCTGTTATCATCATCATTATTAGCCTAACTATCATCATCATCAGTGTAGTAATCACTTTTGATATCATCATCATCATTATCAGTAGCAACAGTAATGGTAGTAGTAGTCGTATTTTCTTACAGTTATTTTCTCTCATTCGTCTATACCCCTCTGACGCCATCCTAGCCTGATTTTTTTCTACATCGACTGTGCAACGGTTAAAAAAAATGTGCTGAGGAAGAGGGGTATATATTTTTTTTTCAATAAAATACGAACCGGATGGTTCAACCAAATGTAGGACACATGGTTATGAGATGGCGTGTACGTGGCTTTCATAGTCTGATGCAAATAATGCAGCAGCCATGGAGAATTCTTGATCATACGACATGCACTCTGCCCACATTTACACCCTGAAAGACACTTTCCAATCAAATTATATCCCATCCCACCCAACGCACCACCACCCATCCCATCCCCAACCTTACCGCCCCCACCCCCCCCCCACCCCCACCCCCCCCCCCCCAACCCCCCCTCGGTGAACGCGAAAAATCATTTTGTCGCCAATACCGACCTTTTCTCAAGCAGTGGACAAGAACTACAGCAGACAGGAAATGTGTAACAACGGTGTTCTGGCCACTCGTGCGTGAAGAGTTCAAGGTGTTCAAACTTAAAAGAACATCTGAAGCAGGGGACGGGGAAGAGGAGGGAGGAGGGGGGGGGGGGAGCTGTGTGATGAGCGAGTCGTTTTAAAAGCTGAATTATTGGTAACATCTAATATGTACATGGCAAATTCTGTCAGCGTGCGCGCGTGTGTGTGTGTGTGTGTGTGTGTGTGTGTGTGTGTGTTGTGTGTGTGTGTGTGTGTGCACGCTATAGACTCAAAAAACGACTCAACCGATTGTAAAGGTACGTCTGTTGTGAACCGAGGACGGTTTGGGGCTATTCTCTCTAAAAAAAAAATAAATAAATAAATAAATCCGTTAAAAAAACCGTTAAAAAACTGTCACAACGGTTTCAAAGACATCTTTTCCCTCTGCTTTTCTTCAATAGCCGTTGTGACATTGCACAGATACAGGACTACTTCTAGAAAATTAGAACGTTATTTGGCAGTTAAAAAAACGTTATTTATAACAGTTAAAAACCGTTAGAAAACACCTATCAAAACCCTATAAAAACTGTTTAAAACCCAATCTTCTGAGGTTGGCGGCCACGTGAGTCATCGGATCGCCACCAAACTTGACAAAAGCCTACAGGAACATCCAGTGGGTAACATAGGTCATTAGACTGTCATTATGACCATTAAATTTGACCGTTAAAAACCGTTCTTTTCAAAATTTAGGCTGTTCTTGATAAAATTCGGTATACATGTGCAGTTTTAAACGTCGAAAAATGATATACAACTTTTACGAACCGAAATGTAAAACTGACCGTAAAAAACGCAATTCTATAAATTTACAGTATTCTTGAAGAAATTCGATAACGCTAAACAATGATATACAATTTTTAAGATCCGAAATTAACACTGACCGTTAAAAACCGTTATTTTTTCTAAATTTCTAAATTTACACGTTCTTGACAAAATTTCATATGCGCGGTACAGTTTTAAGCGTTGAAACAACGTTATGCAATTTTTACGAACCAAAACTTAACACTGACCGTTACAAACCGTTATTTTCTAAATTTACACCGTTATTGATAAAATTCGGTATGCGTATGTCCATTTAACGGTAAGTAATTTTGCAACATGGATGGAACAGGGTAGGGGATGAAAAGGGAAGAATGAGAGGGGCCAGAAAAATGATTGTACCGTGCAAAGCCTGATACACTATTTTTACATTAGACACAGACCCGTTGATTAACTCAAGCAAAAACCCTAATGAACTACTTCTGCACAAAGTCTATTCCTACAGAAACAAGGGCAGTAAGAAGAATGTCTGGGGCATGCGTGTGTGAAAACAATAGAATGCATGAGAGAGAGAGAGAGAGAGAGAGAGAGAGAGAGAGAGAGAGAGAGAGACAGAGACAGAGACAGAGAGACAGAGAGACAGAGAGAGACAGAGAGAATGTGTATTTGTGGGGGGGGAGTGGGTGGGAAGATGTGGAGGGGGGGGGGACTGACTGTAAATCAAAAGAATGTTCATATCCCGGGCAACGCGGGTGCCCCTGGAGGAAGAGGGGAGGGGGGGGTGCTGTGTGATGAGCGAGTTGATTTAAAGCTAAATGTATTGGTAACATACAGACTAAATGCAGTGGAAAAGAATGTTTCGCTTGATTCACCGTCACAAATGCTGGTCAGTCTGTGTGTGTGTGTGTGTGTGTGTGTGTGTGTGTGTGTGTGTGTGTGTGTGTGTGTGTGTGTGTGCAGAGCAGTGTTGTGTAGTGTAGTGTGTAGTGTTTGTGTGTGTGTGTGTGTGTGTGTGTGTTGTGTGTGTGTGTGTGTGTGTGTGTGTGTGGCTGACGGGTAGGGAGAGGACAGAAGGGGGGGGGGGGGGGGGGGGGGGGGGGGGGTGTAGAAATGGAAGGGGGGACCACAGTGGGGGGAAGTTTGTATACCTCTTGTAAGTGCGGTATGGCCTCTCTCTCTCTCTCTCTCTCTCTCTCTCTCTCTCTCTCTCTCTCTCTCTCTCTCCCCCCCCCCCCCCTCTCTCTCTCTCTCTAAAATACTGTGTATATGGGTGTACGCAGAAGTGGTGTGTGTGTGTGTGTGTGTGGTGTGTGTGTGTGTGTGTGTGTGTGCGTGTGTGTGTGCGTGTGAAAATATGTGTGTGCATACGTTCGTATGTGTATGAGGGTGCGTGCATGTATTCGTGTGCTTGTGTATTTATGAATGCATGTGTATGTGTCTGTGCGTGCATGCGCGTGCGTTTGTGTGCGTACCTCTGTGTGTGTGTGTGTGTGTGTGTGTGTGTGTGTGTGTTGTGTGTGTGTGTGTGTGTGTGTGTGTGCGTGCGTGTGTGTGTGTGTGTGTGAGCGTGCGTGGGTGAGTGCATGTGTGTGTGTGTGTGTGTGTGTGTGTGTGTGTGTGAAAAAGAGAGAGAGAGAGAAATTGTATGTGCGCGTGTGTGTGTGTGTGTGTGTGTGTGTGTGTGTGTGTGTGTGTCCAGACTTTCTCCCCAGTTATTCTCCGATCCGCCTTCAACACCCTCATCCTCCTTTTGAGACAGATTCCAACAAAACAACCCCCCTTGACAGACGACCCCCGAACCCCCAGCACCAAAGACCACCCCCCCCCCCCCCCCCCCCCCCCCCGCCCATCGCACGGCGGTTCCGCTGACCCGCCCTCTCCGGGTTCTTGGCTCCCCCCTCTCTCTCGGGATCAACACAGGGTGCCAGCTCTCCATGGTTCCAGAAGTCCCTGACCCGACCTGAGCTGGCGATGGTCATCTGACCCACATGCGCGTACTTCCAGCAGTTACAAGCTATCTGTTTTTTTTTTCTTTGTGGTTTTGATATGGTAGGTGACATTAGCCGTGTCCCATTAACAGGGCATTCACGTGTCATTAGGCGTATTTAATACCATCTGACCGCCATTGGCCCTGTTAGCTGTAAAAGTTTTTTTCCCCCCTTTAATTCAATAATTAACTTTTTTAGTCCAACTAACAGGGTATTCACGAGTCATTAGGCGTATTTAATACCATCTGACTGCGCCACTGGCCCCGATAGTTGGTTTTTAACCCCTGAATTAAATAATTAATTTTTAAGGACCACCTAACAGGGCATTCACGAGTCATTAGGCGTATTTTAATACCATCTGACTGCGCCACTGGCCCCGATAGTTGGTTTTTTTAACCCCTGAATTAATAATATTTTTTTAAGTCCACCTAACAGGGCATTCACGAGTCATTAGGCGTATTTAATACCATCTGACTGCGCCACTGGCCCCGATAGCTGGTTTTTAACCCTGAATTAAATGATGATAAACAATAACTTTTTTTTCAACGACCACACAACAAGGCATTCACGAGTCATTAGGGTATTTAATACCATCTGACTGCGCCATTGGCCTTGTTAGCTGGTTTTTAACTCCTGAATTAAATGATAACATTAATTTCTTATGGGCCACATAACAAGGGATTCACGAGTCATTAGGCGTATTTAATACCATCTGACTGCGCCCATTGGCCTTGCTGTCTGTGGACTTTTTTCCTACTAAATTTGATGACTACATTAACTTTTTAACCACGTAATGGGGCATTCACGAGTCATTAGGCTTATTTAATACCATCTGACTGCGCCATTGGCCTGTTAGCTTTTTTTGTTTGTTTGTTTGTTTAGTGCCTATGGTTTCGGAAATTTTCTCTGGTGGGCGGATGATCACGTATGTCTGGAACCAAGGAGATGGCACCCTCTGTTGACCCCAGTCTAAAGTCGAAAGAAGGGGGAACACCCAGGAGGGAAGGTGCTTGGAACCACCGTTTTGAAGGCATGGGGTTGGCCCCGGTGCTGAGGGTTCGGGCGGACATCCACCAAGGGAGGTTGATTGTTGAAACCTGTCTCAAAGGGCAGGAAGTCGGGTGTGAAGACGGATCGTGAGAATAAGTGGGGCAAAAGTCATGATGGGGATGAAATAGAATCCTCCCCCCCCCCCCCCCCCCCCCCCCCCCCCCCCCCCCCCCCGTCCGTCCGTTAATGTGTCCGTCTGTTTCGTCCGTCGGCGTGTCTGTCCACCTGTCTACACTCTCTGTCCTTCCGTCGCTACCGTCGCTATCTGTCTGTCCCTCTCGATGTCTCTCTCTCCCTGTCTGTCGCTGTCTGTCTGTCTGTCTGTCTGTCCCTCTCGATGTCTCTCTCTCCCTGCCTGTCGCTGTCTGTCTGTCTGTCCCTCTCTATGTCTCTGTCTGTCCCTCTCTATGTCTCTCTCTCTCTCCCTGTCTGTCCCTCTCTATGTCTCTCTCTCTCTCCCCGTCTGTCTGTCCCTCTCTATGTCTCTCTCTCTCCCTGTCTGTCTATCTGTATGTCCCTCTCTATGTCTCTCTCTCTCCCTCCCCGTCTGTCTGTCTGTCTGTCTGTCTGTCTGTCTGTCTCTCTCTCTCTCTCTCTCTCTCTCTCTCTCTCTCTCTCTCTCTCTCTCCCCTGTCTATCGTTGTCTGTCTGTCCCTCTCTATGTCTTTCTCTCCCTGTCTGTCACTATCTGTCTGTCTGTCCCTCTCGATGTCTCTCTCTCCCTGCCTGTCGCTGTCTGTCTGTCTGTCCCTCTCTATGTCTCCGTCTGTCTGTCCCTCTCTATGTCTCTCTCTCTCTCCCTGTCTGTCTGTCCCTCTCTATGTCTCTCTCTCTCTCCCTGTCTGTCTGTCCCTCTCTATCGTGTCTCTCTCTCTCCCTGTCTGTCTGTCTGTATGTCCCTCTCTATGTCTCTCTCTCTCCCCGTCTGTCTGTCGCTCTCTATGTCTCTATGTCTCTCTCTCTCTCTGTCTCTCTCTCTCTCTCCCCTGTCTATCGTTGTCTGTCTGTCCCTGTCTATGTCTTTCTCTCCTGTCTGTCACTATCTGTCTGTCTGTCTGTCCCTCTCTATGTCTCTCCCTGTCTGTCGCTGTCTGTCTGTCCCTCTCGATGTCTGTCTCTCCCTGTCTGTCGCTGTCCGTCCCTGTCTATGTCTCTCTCCTGTCTATCGTTGTCTGTCTGTCTGTCCCTCTCTATGTCTTTCTCTCCCTGTCTGTCACTATCTGTCTGTCTGTCTGTCCCACTCTATGTCTTTCCCTGTCTGTCGCTGTCTGTCTGTCCCTCTCGATGTCTCTCTCTCCCTGTCTGTCGCTGTCTGTCTGTCTGTCCCCTCTCTATGTCTCTCCCTGTCTGTCGCTGTCTGTCTGTCCCTCTCTATGTCTCTCTCTCCCTGTCTGTCGCTGTCTGTCTGTCTGTCCCTCTCTGTCTCTCCCTGTCTCTCCTTGTCTGTCGCTGTCTGTCTGTCCCCCTCTATGTCTCTCTCTCCCAGTCTGTTGCTGTCTGTCTTTCTGTCCCTCTCTATGTCTCTCCCTGTCTGATGCTGTGTGTATGTCTGTCCCTCTCTATGTCTCTCAATCCCTGTCTTGTGCTGTCCGTCTGTCTGTCCCTCTCTATGTCTCTCTATACCTGTCTGTTGCTGTCTGTCTGTCTGTCCCTCTCTATGTCTCTCAATCCCTGTCTGTTGCTGTCTGTATGTCTGTCCTCTCTCTATCTCTCTAAATCCCTGTCTGTCGCTGTCTGTCTGTCTGTCCCTCTCTATGTCTCTCTCTCTCTCTCCCTGCCTGTCAGTCAGTCTGTCGGTCAGCCTCTGTGTGTGTGTGTGTGTGTGTGTGTGTGGTGTGTTGTGTGTGTGTGTGTGTGTGTGTGTGGTGTGCGTGCGTGCGTGCGTGCGTTTGTTGTGTGTGTGTGTGGTGTGTGCGTGCGCGCGCGCGCACGCGCACGCGCGTGCGTGTGTGTGTGCGCGTGCGTGCGTGCGTGCGTGCGTATCTGTCAGTTTCTGTTCCAGTGTATTCGTGTACGTGCGTGCGTGCGTGTGTAAGCACTCCCAAGCTACCTATCCGATTAATTCGATTACCATTACTCTTTCAAGATACCTAAGAGTTTGCAAGTTACAGCAGCATTTCTGCATTCGATGCTAGGCCCTATACATGCAGACAAGGAAGAGAGAAAGGAGTTGATCTTTTTCTCTCTTTTTGAGCTGACCCTGACACTAAATACAATTATACATTTTGTCTTATCAGTCCCTGACCGTTGTTAGTCTGAGGAAAGAGTTCAGTGTGGTGGTGTGCGTCTCTGTGTGTTCACTTATCGAGTGCTAGCCGAACAGTATCGTAAGCGGTACTGGGAAGGTGTTCTGTGCCTTTTTCTAATACTGCACAGTATGTCACACTGTCTGGGTGTTTGTTTCTGATCTCCTGACCTCTCATCTGAGTTCATTCTTCACTGACTACACTAAAACTCAGAGCGTTAAACACTTACTACGGTAAATTCTCCTGACCTAAATGTCGTTTTATAGCTAAGCGTACTCCTATGTCAGAATTTTCAACATCTCATCTTAAATGTCATAACAAAGTCGCTATTTAGTTACCCTGAACTCATTTTAAATGTCATTTAACATGAATCACGTTGAAGGTTGTGAGAATATAGGTCAGTCGATCCGACCTGGAAAGGATCAGTTTTAAAAAAAATCGGGTTACACCGTAAGCCACAGCACTGTGTGACACAAAAAAAAAAATGGAAAATTACAAGTGGCCAGAATTGCAAGCAACATCACATTTATCGCAGTTATCAGTATTATTTTCGCTTACAACGAGCACTGCTGTTTCTACCACTGCTGTTGCTGGCAGTGCTTTGTCACGACTCTCTACTAGTACGACTACGACGACTACGAATACTACTACGACTAAGACTACGACTACTACTACTACTGCTACTACTACTGCTACTACTACTACTGCTACTACGACGACGACGACGACTGCTATGACTATTACTGCTCGTGCTGCTGCCGCCGCCGCTATATGCCAAGTGCATCACGACAGTCACGACAAGACGATCTAACAACCTTTTGTCAACAATGGCGCTGACCACACACATTTCAAATGCGCGCGCTCACACACAGGCGCGCAAGCGCGCGGGCACATTCCATGCCCAACAGTCAGAGAAGTGGTAAACGAAACAAAAGGGTGATGGGTAAGGGTCAGAACGCTTCTTCGGGGAAACAATATTAGGAAAGCTGTAAACCTTGTGGTCAGGTCTGCTGGGCCAACACAAAGGAAACAATGTTAGGAAAGCTGTAAACTTGTGGTCAGGTCTGCTGGGCCAACACAAAGGAAACAATGTTAGGAAAGCTGTAAACTTGTGGTCAGGTCTGCTGGGCCAACACAAAGGAAACAATGTTAGGAAAGCTGTAAACCTTGTGGTCAGGTCTGCTGGGCCAACACAAAGGAAACATGTTAGGAAAGCTGTAAACCTTGTGGTCAGGTCTGCTGGGCCAACACAAAGGAAACAATGTTGGGAAAGCTGTAAACCTTGTGGTCAGGTCTGCTGGGCCAACACAGGCAGGGAGCTAGTTACAGACGGGAGGGACCCTAGTATGAAAGGAAAGCAGGAGTAAAAAAAATCAAGGTGCCGGGTGTGCACAGATGGCCCACACCTTACGGAAATGTGAATGGATATGTGCCAAATGTGAATGGATATCCTACACCGAAAATAACATGGTGGCAGATATGAATGTATATCCTACACCGAAAATAACATGGTGCCAGATATGAACGGATATCCTACACCAAAAATAACATATTGCAGATATGAACGGATATCCTACACCGAAAATAACATGAAGCCAGATATGAACCGATATCCTACACCGAAAATAACATGGTGCCAGATATGAACAGATACTCTACACCGAAAATAACATGGTGCCAGATATAAACGGATTTCCTACACTGAAAATAACATGGTGCCAAATATAAACGGATATCCTACACCGAAAATAACATGGTGCAAGTATGAATGGATATACTACACCAAAAATAAAAAGGTGCCAGATATGAACGGATATCCCGTACCAAAAATAACAGTGCCAGATATAAACGGATATCCTGCACCAAAAATAACATGAAAGCAGATATGAATGGATATCCTACACCGAAAATAAGATGATGCCAGACATGAACGGATATCCTACACCGAAAATAACCAGGTGCATGTTATGAACGGATATATCCTACGCCAAAAAATGACAGGGAGCCAAATATCAACGGACATCCTACATTGAAAATAGCATGGTGCCAGATACGAACGGACATCCTACATCGAAAATAACATGGTGCCAGATATGAACGGACATCCTACATCGAACATAACGTGGTGCCAGACATGAACAGATATCCTACATCGAAAATAGCATGGTGCCTGGTTGACCCAGCAGTGATGCAACGTGTTTGAAGTCCGCTCGACATAACTGTCCTTTTCGCTGCCCATCTTAATGCGCTGTTCTCCCTTCCCGCGCTCCGCCTTCCCCGCCCACACACGTGCAGTCTGAAATGGTTATTCTTGTCTGTTACACAAGTTATGGTGCATGTGGACATCACGCCTGAATGTGCCTATCCAAACAACTATAAAAAGTAGACAGCCCTAATACGGCCAATGTAGGCCTACCTATCTCAACAACTGTTAAAAGAAAGTAGACAGGCCTGAATTGGCCAGTGCAGCTATCCAAACAAGTATGCACATCATGAAAAAGAAAAGTGTCCGGATCATGGACAAGGGACAGATGAATTGGAGCATGGTGAGAAACTAAATGATGGAAGAGGACATGGTGAGAGAGTAACGATGGACGAGGTCATAAGTAAAAAAAAAAAAAAAAAAAAAGTGTGTGTGTGTGTGTGGGGGGGGGGGGGGGGGGGGGACGGGGGGGGGGGGGGGGGGGAGGAAAGATGGACGAGGAAAAGGTGAGAAAAAAACTGTGTGAGGTCATGGTAAGAAAGGAAAGGTGACGAGGATATCACGAGAAGGGGGGTATGGGTGAGGACATCAGAAAGAAGGACACAAAAAAAACGCGGAAATCGTAAGGAATGAAAGATGGATGAGGACACAATGAGAAAGAAGAGATGCATGAGGATATCAAGACAAAGGCAAGATAGATGAGAGTATCAGCAGACAGGACAGATCAACTGGGGGTATTACGAAAAGGATGGATGAGGATGTCACGAGAAAGGAACGAGGGTTGTAGACATCATGAGGAAGGGAAAACGGATGAAGATACCATATAAGGAAAAAATGGAAGATGACGTAATCAGAAAATATAGCTGATTATGTCATGGTGTGGGAAAATGAGGTTACCATGAGATAGAAAAGGTACAGTCTGACATAGTGAGAAAGGCAGATAGATATGGACATCACTGGAAAAGGAAGATGAACAAGAGCATCATGAAAAGGACGGATGGAAGGAGCGTCATAAGGAAGGGAATATGAATAAACATATTTTGCAGGAGGAAAATTGATAAGGAAACCGTGAGAAAGAAAAGATGGTTACCGACTTTATGACTAAAGCAGTGCAGATGAGGACATATTGAGAAGATCAAGACGTGTATGCTGTAAAAGGACAGATGGATGAGGACATCATCACAAAGGAAAGACTGCTAAGGACATCAAGGGATCAAGGGAAAGAATACGGTGAGACAGGTAAGATGTGAGAGAACTACAAGATGAAAAAAAGATGAATGACGACAGAATGAAAAACCAATGGTGGATAGGGACATTATGAGAACATAAAAGATGCATGGAAGATATCACGAGAAAGGAAAATGGGGGGAGGATTCCAAGAAAGGAAATATGGATGAGGGCGTCATGAAAAACGAAAGATGGATGAGGATATTATCGGAAAGAAAAGATGGATGATGATACTATGAAAAATAAAACTTAGATGAGGATGTTATGAAAGAGGAGTGATGTATGAGGACATCGTGCGAAAGAAAAGATGAATGAGGACATTGTCAGAAAGGAAAATGGGTGAAGACACTAAGAGAAAGGAAAGATGGAGGGAGAACACTATAAGAAAAGATGGATGAGGAAACAATGACAGAGAAAAGATAGATGAGACATTATGATCGATGGAGGTTGTATGAGAAAGGAACGACGGATGAATACGTGTTTTGAAAGGGAAAGAGACTAACACTTTCGTGAGAAAGAACAGACGGATGAAGATGTTAAAAAGAAAGAAAGAAGGGCGAGGATATCATGACATAGGGAAGATGGATGAGGTATGCACATGGTGAGACTGGACAGGTCAGGTCTGGACACTGTGAAGGAGGAAGGATGGGCGAGTACAAGAAAGAATGGAAAAATGGAGGAGGACATGCGAGATGTATGGAAGGGAAAATCACGAGAACGAAAGGACGGAGAAAATAATGGTGACAAAGGAAAGGACTGATAAAAAGGGTGAGGAAAAAGGATAGTTGAAAACATGGTGAGGAGGAGAACACACACGAGGACATGGTAAGAAAGAGAGAGGCGTGAGGAAGAACATAGTGGTTGAGAACATGACAGGGAAAGAAAGAACGGATGAGACATGGTGAGGAATGAAATGACGGATAAAAGACGGTGAGGGGGGGGGGGGGGGGGGGGGCGCGAATAAGGATGCCACAGGTTAAAAAACCAATGGAAAGGTTAAATGGCATGAGAAAGGAAATGATGGAGACATGGTGAAAAAAAAGATGGATGGGAACATCGTAAGCAAAGCGATGAGGACAATGTGAGAAAGGCCAGTGATGATTATGACAATGTGAGAAAGGCCAGTGACAAGGATGACAATGTGAGAAAGGGCCAGTGATGATGATGATGACAATGTGAGAAAGGTCAGTGATGATGATGATGACAATGTGAGAAAGGTCAGTGATGATGAGGACAATGTGAGAAAAGCCAGTGATGATGAGGACAATGTGAGAAGCCAGTGATGATGATGAGGACAATGTGAGAAAGCCAGTGATGATGAGGACATTGTGAGAAAAACCAGTGATGATGAGGACAATGTGAGAAGCCAGTGATGATGAGGACAATGTGAGAAAGGCCAGTGATGATGAGCACAATGTGAGGACAAAAAAAGGCCAGTGATGATGAGGACAATGTGGGGAAGGCCAGTGATGATGAGGACAATGTGAGAAAGGCCAGTGATGATGAGGACAATGTGAGAAACGCCAGTGATGATGAGGACAATGTGAGAAAGGCCAGTGATGATAAGGATATTGTGAGAAATGCCAGTGATGACATTTTCAGAAAATAAAGAAGACCGCCAAGGAAAGGTTGAACGAAGGGGAAGATTTCCCTTCGTACCCCTCTGCTCTCTGCAGTGAAAAGCTTCGTGGCATCAAAGATCCATGGAGCATATATAGATGCAGTAAATATTGACAACGTTCTTAAATGCTTTGGGAGCATACACTGTCTTAAGAATTCAATAGTTTTGTACAGCTTTAACATGTAACAGGCAGAAGCTCTTGTTCAGATGAAGATGGTAGAAAACTAATCATTTCCACCATTTCTTTCTTTTCTGTTCCCAGTTTAATGTGATTTTCCTGCCTTCGGAGACAACAAGTCTGACAGAGGGAAAGGAGCGGAAATCTTGCCAAAAGGGATCTTGCAGCCTGCGAGCCTTTTTGTTCATCACAAGTGGCCGCTCATAAATGAAGAGACGTCGTTTTACGTTTTCTGGTGAGGACAATATGAACGGTTTGAAGTCGCTGCAAGAGAAACTATGGACAATTTTTATATTATGTTAAGGGGTGAACAAACGAGTATCCAAAACTGCTCTACTGACTGATGGGTTTTTATCATTTATCTATTTGTTATTTATAAATCTTGACTCTATTTTACTTGACTGACGAACAATTTTCCTTAAACCAAGGAAAGAACTGATTACTTGTACTGAAATCGGCAAAGTAAATTCCGAGGGACTGCTGTCCACAAGCACACATGTGCATGTTTAACACACACACACACACACACACACACACACACAAAACATACATAACACAACTGGATACAAAACAACGTAGTGCAACACAATAAGCACACGCACATGAACATACGCACGCACACACGCACGCACGCACACACACACGCACGCACGGGGGGGGGGGGGTGGAGCGGGGTGAGGGGGGGGGGGGGCTATCTTTCGACTGAGCACCATCCTTCTGTTTTTTTTTTTTTAATGGTTTTCTTTCTCTCTGTTGAACACACACAGACAAAAATTATCTGTTTTTAAAAGAAACCAATGGGATGGTGCTCAATCGATTGATAGAACCCCCCCCCCCCCCCCCCCCCCCCCCCCCCCTGCCGTTCTCACTGATAACATTGTGACAATTACCCTAAATAGTCGTCTACAAAGTGTGACAAGACACTAAACAGAACTACACACACACACACACACACACACACACACACACGAATACTAACATACCCACTGGGGTTGTCGTCAATCGCTGTCATGACAGGCGTGAGCCGACACCAAGCGATATTCACATCGGCCCTGGTGGCACAATCATGCCCAGCTGCGTGGATGCACAAAACAGCCGCTTTCTCCGGCGAGTCGAACTACTCGTGCAAGTTTTGAAAGTTACTTCGAACTGTCAGCATAAAAGCACAGGTGGGCGAATGTACTCAATGCCTAACATCAATGTCGCCACAATAACAAACTTCTGCGAAGACCGCTGACGATAAACTTATTCGGTTTTGGCGTCGAGGCGTTGTGCTTCTTCTTCTCCATGTTGTTCCGACCCCGGCGAGTCCACACGTAGAGCATGCGCAGACTGGTCGCTCAGAAAGCAGGCGCACGTGCACGTGCATCACGACCAAAGACCGTGACATGCACTGAATTCTGAACGTCAGTCGCTAGCTGTGTCAACAAAGTCCTTGTTCATATACAAGTAAGTGTGTGTGTGTGTGGGGGGGGGGGGGGGCAGTATGTATGTGCGAGTGTATGCGGTGTGCATTTACGTGTGTATGTGCGTTTGTGATCTGCGCATGCATTTACGTGTGTATGTGTGTTTGCGAATGTGATCTGTGGGCTATAGGAACAACTGACGACTGGTGGTTCGATTCTAGGCTTTATTCTGCTGTGACTGGAGTACGCAGATGAAAATACTGCCTGAAAGCATTAAGGTACTGAAGATGAAAATACTGCCTGAAAGCATTAAGGTACTGAAGATGAAAATACTGCCTGAAAGCATTAAGGTACTGAAGATGAAAATGCTGCCTGAAAGCATTAAGGTACTGAAGATGAAAATGCTGCCTGAAAGCATTAAGGTACTGAAGATGAAAATGCTGCCTGAAAGCATTAAGGTACTGAAGATGAAAATGCTGCCTGAAAGCATTAAGGTTGAAGATGAAAAAATGAGTCTGCCTGAAAGCATTAAGGTTGAGGGAAATGAGTTCGTTCCAAAGAAGATCCTATATGATGAAAGACAGTTAGGGCGCATAGATTTTTGTACTCCCAGTTCTTATAGAACAGGGGGAGTACTTTACAATGGGAACGAAGAAATGCTGTCTGTGTGTCAGTCTGTCTGTCTGTCTGTCCGTGGTCAAAATGTGTTCCACTCGCTCCAGACAAAATTTCTGGGCCGATCTTTCTGAAAATTTGTAGGTATGTTCATTATGGGTCACGGATGATGCCCGATGTTTTATTTTACCAGAATAGCCGTTACTAACGGCTATAACGGCCCAGAATGGTTTTTCTTCATTGTGGAATATCTCAGAGAGTACTTGGCCAGTGACGAAATACATTATGACGCATGGTTGATTGTGACTTTTTTTATTATTATTATGATGCGTGTTTTTTTGTGACGTTTTTACACGCATATTCAAGATAAACTGGGAATACGTTTATATGCTTTGCATCTTGCATTTTGTTGTTTGTTTTTTTTCTGTGGCTGATATCGTCGTGTGATGGAAAGAGAATGACACTGCATTGAAGCTGTTCATCTTGTAGCGGGCCTTGTGGGGCAGAAGATGGCTATGTTGTATCTGCAGTCCTGAACACAGGCTGGTACAGCCACGGGAACGCTCCCGCGGAGGTTCTGTCGTGTCACGCCCTGTGGTCTACGCAAGGGCACCTGCCATGGAGTAGTTATGTCCCTTGACGTCTTAATGCTTGCCCTGTGCCTGCCGGCACCCTGTGTGAAGAACACGGCGGAGATTTCCCCAGGGTGGTGCAGGATTGCTCCTGGCTGGATGGTTCAGCACCTAGCTGAGGACAGGACTTCCCTCAGTCCCACTGCCACCTCCGGGTGTGTCTTCTGTCTTTCTGTAGTGTGTCAAAGTGAGATGACTGCAAGCGGAAATGGAAACAGATTCAGAAGACAAATCAGGGTTATT
Organism: Conus betulinus; assembly: GCA_016801955.1. Lineage (NCBI taxonomy): Eukaryota > Metazoa > Mollusca > Gastropoda > Neogastropoda > Conidae > Conus > Conus betulinus. Next base: position 46,785 of record JADBJO010007021.1, read on the forward strand.
CCGCCTGACAAATGGGACAAAAGTACAAAACACAGTGTTTTGTCTTGTAGTTTGTTCCTTTTGTTCATTTCTCTTTTAAATATCTTTCTGTGGCTGCTCTCTTATAAAGGATGACAGTTACAGTAAATGTATCTTTTATCTGTAGCTGGTCTTACATAATGGAACATAGTTATAGTGTATAGAAATTCTTCTGCAGCTGGTCTTACATAATGGAACATAGTTATAGTCTATAGAAATTCTTCTGTAGCTTGTCTCGCATAATGGAACATAGTTATAGTGTATAGAAATTCTTCTGTAGCTGGTCTTGCATAACGGAACATAGTTATAGTGTATAGAAATTCTTCTGTAGCTGGTCTTGCACAACGGAAGATAATTATAGTGTATAGAAATTCTTCTGTAGCTGGTCTTGCATAACGGAAGACAGTTATAGTGTATAGAATTCTTCTGTAGCTGGTCTTGCATAACGGAAGATAGTTATGGTATACAGAAGTTCTTCTGTAGCAGCTCTTGCATAACGGAAGATAGTTATGGTATACAAAAGTTCTTCTGTAGCAGCTCTTGCATAATGGAAGATAGTTATGGTATATAGAAGTTCTTCTGTTGCTGGTCTTGCATAACGGAAGATAGTTGTTATGTATAGAAGTTCTTTCTGTCACCGTTTTTTCTTCTTTTTTAATTCATAATGGAAGACATGTATGACGTCTGGACATTCTTCCTGTGGCTCGTATTTTATAATGGAAGACAATCTTGGTGCACAGGAGGTCTTTCTGTTCGTGGTCTTTTAGGGTGATAGACGTCAATGGTGCATTAACGTGTATCCTGTAATTGGTCTTTTATCGTGAAAGAGTTATGGAGCAGAGACGTTGTTTTTTCTGTAGCTTTTTTTCTTTTATGACAAAGGAAGTTATGGGTCATAGTAGCTCTCACTACACCCGGTACCCGGTCTTCTATAATGAAAGACAGTCATGATATATGGGCGCTCTACCTGCTGCTGGTCTTTCATAATGGAGGACAGTAGCAGAGCTTAAACGGTCTTTCTGTAGTTTTGCTCTTTGAGGATGGAAGGCAGAGATGGAGTGTGGACGTTCTTTCTGTGGCTGCGTGTGTGTGTGTGTGTGTGTGTGTGTGTGTGTGTGTGTGTGTGTTTAATGATGGAAGACATTGATGGTGTATCGACATTCTTCCCGACGCTAGTCTTTCGCCATGGAACAACAATTATGATGTGTAGAAATTCTTAAGATGGGAGACAATTATGGTGTTTCCATTATTACTTCAGTAACTGATCTTTTATAATGGAAAACAGATATAGTGTTTAGAAATTCTTCATGCAATTTTCTTTCTTTATAACGGAAAACAGGTACGGTGTATGGACATTCTTTCTGTGTCTGGTCACTTATGATGGAAAGCAGTTATGATGTATAGACACTGTGTATCTGGTCACTTATGATGGAAAGCAGTTATGGTATATAGACATTCTGTATCTGGTCATATGATGGAAAGCAGTTATGGTGTATAGACACTGTTTGTGTATCTGGTCATATGATGGAAAGCAGTTATGGTGTATAGACATTCTGTATCTGGTCATATGATGGAAAGCAGTTATGGTATGGTGTATAGACATTCTGTATCTGGTCATATGATGGGAAAGCGGGTATGGTGTATAGACATTCTGTATCTGGTCATATGATGGAAAGCGGGTATGGTGTATAGTTCTTTCTGTATCTGGTCATATGATGGAAAGCAGTTATGGTGTATAACGTCTTTCTGTATCTGGTCATATGATGGAAAGCCGTTATGGTGTATAGAAATTCTTTCTGTATCTGGCCATATGAGGAAAGCAGTTATGGTGTATAGAAATTCTTTCTGTATCTGGCCATATGATGGAAAGCAGTATTGGCGCAAAGAGATGAGTTCTTTCTATAGAATGCCCTGTATGCTGGGAAACGGGGTTTCATGCAATGAAAGGAATTTCAAGTGCTCGTTGCACAGGCAGGAGATACAGGTCACTCAGTGAGACATGTGGGCTGCTCTTCCAGCGAGATGTGCCGTATGTGTATGCCTCTGTGAGTATATGTGTGTGTGTGCATGCGCGTGAGTGCGTGTGCGTGTGTGCATGTGTATGCATGCGTGCGTGTGTATGTATTTGTGTGTGTGTGTGTGTGTGTGTGTGTGTGTGTGTGTGTGTGTGTGTGTGTGTGTGTGTGTGTGTGTGTGTGTGTACGTCTATGTGTGAGTGTGTGTGTGTGTTGTGTGTGTGTGTGTGTGTGTGTGTGTGTGTGTGTGTGTGTGTGTGTGTGTGTACAAGAGTGAGAGAGGAATGGAGATTGAGAATATAAAAAAAATGTTAGGCAACACACTCTTGTGTGTGTGTGTGTGTGTGTGTGTATATGTGTGTGTGTATGCATGTGTGTGTGTATGTGTGTGTGTGTGTGTGTGTGTGTGTGTTGTGTGTGTGTGTGTGTGTGTGTGTGTGTGTGTGTGTGTGTGTGTGTGTGTGTGTGTGTGTGTGTGTGTGTGTGTGTGTGTGTGTGTGTGTGTGTGTGTGTGTGTGTGTGTGTGTGTGTGTGTCTATGTATGTGTGTGTGTGTGTGTATGAGAGTGAGAGAGGGAGGGAGGTAGGAAAGGTGACAGAAATGTTAGGGAGTATACTCTTTGGTGATATGTATTAGAGTACAGAGGAGTGAATGTGTACTGTGTCCTTTTAAAGTGTTTTGAAGTAGTGAAAACACAAAAAAGCAGAAATACCCTGTTTATATCATTATCGGTAGCAAACAAATAAACAAAGAAATCCAGCACACACAAAAAGGAATGCAACAAGCAATGGAAGAACGGTAACAGGATTATACTTCTTTATTTTAACAAGTAGCATCATCATTATTGTTATTTTAATTAATACATGTAGCAAGTGATAATTGAACTGCTTGGCAAACGACAATACAGAGACCTATCAGAGAAACATCATATATCCATAATAACAAGTAAAAAAAAAAAAAAAAAAAAAACAAGTGAAACAAAAGCATTCTTAAATCTGTCAACAAAAAATGCCCATTACACACAGACATATTAATTATCATGCAAAGCGAAAGATCAATCTTTGAGAGAAGACTTGTTAAATTTCCTCATGAGTGCTACTGACAGCGCATGTGAACAAGATAAGAGTAACTTCCAAATATATACACTACATTTTTTTTTTTTTTTTAATCTGTAAAGTGGTCAATCAAAAATTGTTCAACTTTCTCATGATTAATGTTGACTGTATATATGAACAAGATGAGAGAGCAGTTCCAAGATATAAACTGATTTTTAAAATCTGTCACTTAATCAATCAAGCACAAGCAATTCTTCACAAATCTGTCTTCTAAAATATGGGATACATAAGGAGAAGGGATGTGTGTGATTGAATAATTCATATCATAAGTATAACAATTTTGGAGGACCTGGCCCCATTTTAGAATCAGAATGGTAAAAAAAAAAAAAAATCATGACCAAACTGAATAAAACCAGTGATATTATTGTAATTGTGCTATGGGCATTAAAGTGTTCATATTCTGCCATGCCAACTGGCATAACTGCACATCACACCAATACTAGCTCAGTCAATACCAGCAAAACTTCTCAGTGAGGATAATTTGTTTGTTTGTTTGTTCAGGACGACTTTTCCCACTTTTGCACACACATTAGCAAACTTTAACAGCTTCTCCGCAAACAGAAGCATCAATCTGTATGGCAAACAAACACATAAAAAGAAAAAGAGATCACAGAAAAGTTACCAAGAAAAACAAGAAGTCAATTTAGTTATACCTTTAAAGCATGAGCAAAATCTTAAAGTATGTTTCAATGAACCAATCTTGACTTGAATTGCTGTTAGAGGTCTTACCCAGCCAATTAGTGCAAAAGCTCGTCAAAATCCAGAATATAGTTAATGCTTGGAAGACGAGGAACAGCAAGCACACACACACACACACACACACACACACACACACACACACACACACACACGATTTCAGCATGACTAACAGTGAAAAAGACATTTTAAAGCTTTACACAACAACAACACAAATAATATTTCATTCACTAATTCATTTGGGACACTTTCCCCACCTCCATTGTATTCACATAATGAGGGGGGAAAGATGATGGACAGGCATTACATCAGGGGAAGTAATCAGACTGGGACAAGAGTAAGGGTCCCTTTTCTGATCCATGGGGTCTGTGTTAAAACCAAGGTATAACAGAGATTAAACACTGACACAAACACAGCAGAAGAAGAATGGTAAGAAAGAAAAATAGGAGTAGGAATGCAAGGCTGTTAATGTATCGTCATTGAATGCATTTCAAAATCACATTGATAAGTACTTCAAAAAGCATGTATGCTCCATTAATTTAGCTAGATTTTAATTCTATAAATACAGGAAAAGGTAATCACTTCATCAGCAACAAAATACTTAACGTATTCAAGCTGTACATAAGCAGCTATATCATAGGGTAAACAGGTTTCAATCCTTTAGTATTTATATATCATAAGATATGAAAAACACTGTAGATATCAAACTGTGCTATATCTGACCAGTATGTCTTAGTGTGCATTAGCATAGGCACAGTAGTATGTTGTATGACTAATATACACTCATGCACTTACACACACACACACACACACACACACACTTCAACAGTCATTATCAACTCTTTCTCTACATAACACATTAATCAACAATTTGAAACATATCTCCTCATCCACTGAAACACATTCCTAGCAAATAAATGAAAAATGGAGACTGCCAATGTAAAAACAGCATAACTAATGGAAGTAGGGATTGATCTGAACTGACCAATCAGCTCACAGAATGTATTCAAACTAGAACAAAGAAATTTAGCACTGACTGGAATTGACCTGTTCGCACAGAAAATACAAACCAGAACACACACACACACACACACACACACACAACAACACAAGGACAATGAATTTAGCACTGATGGAAATTTCCCCAAAGTCTAAAACGCAACATCTGTTCACACAAAGCTTCTCGTTTATCACAGTCTATGATAAAACACAAGGGCCCCTTCATTCATTTTCTATGGGAAATCACACATGACAAAAGTAGAAAATTATGGCAGTATGAACTAATGGTCTGTGTGACCTCTGACCTGAGGTCAAAGAGACAGATTTGAGTCCCCTGCCAGTCAGCCACAGTGATTGGTGGAGAACTGTGTGTCTTAAATCTGCCTGCGTGGGATTGTAATTCATTTCATTGCATTGTACTGGGTTGCATTGTGTTGTATGGAACACGCACTGTTTTGCACTGCATTGTAGTGTATTACTGTTGCATTTTACTGCCACTGCTTGAATCTGCATTGTGCTATACTACTGTGAATTGTATCATATCGCATCGTATCACACTGTACTGTACTGTTTTGCACTATATTACACTGTACTATACTACAGTGAATTGTATCATATCGCATCGTACACTTTATTGTACTCTACTGTTTTGCATTATATTGCATTATGCTATACTACAGTGAATTGTATCATATCGTATCATACACTGTACTGTACTGTACTGTTTTGCATTATATTGCATTGTGCTATACTACAGTGAATTGTATCATATCGCGTTGTATCACACTGTACTGTGCTCTACTGTTTTGCACTATATTGCGTTGTACTATACTACAGTGATTTGTATCGTATCGCATCATACACTGTACTGTACTCTACTGTTTTTGCACTATATTGCGTTGTACTATACTACAGTGAATTGTATCGTATCGCATCATACACTGTACTGTACTCTACTGTTTTAGCACTATATTGCGTTGTACTATACTACAGTGAATTGTATTGTATCGCATCATACACTGTAATGTACTCTTGTATCGCATCATACACTGTAATGTACTCTACTGTTTTAGCACTATATTGCGTTCTACTATACTACAGTGAATTGTATCATATTGTATCATACACTGTACTGTACTGTACTGTTTTGCACTATACTGCTTTGTACTGCATCATATTTGCATTGTAATGCATTGTATTTATAATTGTATGTGAGAGCATCGGTGTGTGGGCATATGGCCCCTGTGTGTGTGCCAGTGTATGCAGTGCACGAGTGCATGTGCCTGTGCATATGACATGCGTGCATATGTATGCGCACGCATGCATGTGCATGTGTGTATGTGTATGTTTTTTTTTTTGTGTTTGTGTGTGTGTGTGTGTGTGTGTGAGAGAGAGAGAGAGAGAGAGAGAGAGAGAGAGAGAGAGAGAGAGAGAGAGAGAGAGAGAGAGACTGAGAGAGAGATTTTTTATTCTCAGTACAGTTAAGATGTATTTGGTTTTATTGTTACAATTTCTGTTTTTATTATTCTACTTACAAATGTTAAATGTTTCCCTGTTAATTTTTCCTTTATGTTTTTTTTATGTCTTTCAGATGTTATTTGTATTATTTTCATTTTCTCATTAATTTATTTAGGTTTTATCCTTTTAAAATGTCAGTACAACACTATGTTAATCTGACAGTAAATGGTTTCAGTCAGTCAGTCAGTCAGTCAGTCAGTATGTGTGTGTGTGCATGTGGTGTATGCTCACACAGGTGCTTGTGTGCATGCTTAGGGGGAAAGGGGTGGTAGTGTGTGTGTGAGAGTGTGTGTGTCTGTATGTGTGTGCTCATGTGCATGTGTATGTGAGTGTGATCTGTAGGCTTGTATGTGCATGCTCCTTCACGCACACATCTGGACATGTACGTGAATATATATGTGTGTATGCCTGAGTATATGGGTGTATGTGCATTTGTGTGTGTGTGCATGTGCAAGTAAGTGCACACATGTGTTCGTGCATGTGCGTAGACCCCAGCAGCTCTTCCAAAGTTGACATATGCTCTGATAAGACTGAGGAATGAGTTTTCTCCCCCTTTCACCCACCCACTTTCTGTAGCGTTCTTCTTTCTTTCATTTTCTAAATCTGTTCTTACATTAATTTTGCACACATTCCATAATTTAAACAACTGTGATCCCTGCACCTCTCTGGCTGTCTACACAGCACAACTGTTTAAACAAACATCCCTGCACCTCACTGGCTCTCTACACGGCACAACTGTTTTAAACAAACTGTGATCCCTGCACCTCACTGGCTCTACACGGCACAACTGTTTAAACAAAGTGTGATCCCTGCACCTCACTGGCTCTCTACACAGCACAACTGTTTTAAACAAACTGTGATCCCTGCACCTCACTGGCTCTCTACACGGCACAACTGTTTAAACAAACTGTGATCCCTGCACCTCACTGGCTCTCTACACGGCACAACTGTTTAAACAAAGTGTGATCCCTGCACCTCACTGGCTCTCTCTACACGGCACAACTGTTTAAACAAAGTGTGATCCCTGCACCTGACTGGCTGTCTACACAGCACAACTGTTTAAACAAAGTGTGATCCCTGCACCTGACTGGCTGTCTACACAGCACAACTGTTTAAACAAACTGTGATCCCTGCACCTCACTGGCTGTCAGCACCTTATCTGTGCATGAAACAGACAAGAAAAAAAGAGTGGCGAACCCCTGAAACAGACAACAACTGTACCCCTCTTTCTGGACTTTCAAAACAAAAACAACAGGCAGCAGACAATAACTCAGGGCAGCTAACACAGTACTTTTGCTTTCATGCTAGTTACGAAACTTTCAGTCACGATCTCATCTGACACAGTCAGTGCCTCTCTTTCAATTGTAGATCAATGCTGACGGTCAAGGGAACAGCATACAATGTCAAACTCAAACAGAAAGCTATTGCACTTGCAGAAGAAAAAATTAATCATAGAGCTGCCTTAGAGCTGGGAATCAAATAAATCTATGGTCCGCGCAAAAGGAGAAAAACAGACAACTTCACTGGGCATTGGTTGGAAGACGAGGAAAGCTTTTAGTTCATGCTCACTACAATGACCAGAGACTGACGACTGCACTGGACATTGGTTGGAAGACGAAGAAAGTTTTTGGTTCATGCTCACTATGACAGCCAGAGACTAAATCTGAGCTAGCAGACTGACTCAGGAAAGTGGATCACAGAACACCTTCAGAATTTCTACAGACTCTGATGCTGTTCCTGTCTGAAAGTGAGGAGACAGATTTCCCAGGTGTGTCATGACAGAGGACTGTCAACAGTTTCAGCAGGAGAGTGCCATGCCCAACATTCACACACTGTTGACTTTTTCTGACTGACTTTGTTGTAGCTTGTAATTCTTTCTCTGACTTCACAAATCTGATATCTGCAATTGCAAAAAGATATGATGATCAAATTCTAACAGAATTTTTTCTTTAGGATATGTGTGCCATATTGGGTGTATATGTCATATCTTTCACCCAATTTTTTTTTCTTTTATATAGGGGATATGCTACATGCCCTGCGCCATCGTGTGGCAGGAAATTAGGGTGTCTTCTTCACATGGTAGATAACAATATAAAACTGTACAAAACAACATTCATGAGACGGCTGACAGCAGCAGCATGACATATGGAAAGACAGGAGCAGAGAATGAGGACAGCATGGGGAACAAAAGAGTGAGGAGCAGAGAAGTGAGGACAGCATGGGGAACAATTATTCCAGAGAGTGGGGAGGATTAGCAGAGAAGGGACAGCATGGGAACAATTATTCCAGAAGGGAGTGAGGACAGCATGGGGAACAATTATTCCAGAGAAGTGAGGACAGCATGGGGAACAAACAATTATTCCAGAGAACAAGTGAGGACAGCATGGGGCAATTATGGGGAGGACAGCATGGGGAAATTATTCCAGGGGAGTGAGGACAGCATGGGGAACAATTATTCCAGAGAAGTGAGGACAGCATGGGGAACAATTATTCCAGAGAAGTGAGGACAGCATGGGGCATTCCAGGGGAGTGAGGACAACAATTATTCCAGTGAGACAGCATGGGGTGAGGAGGACAGCATGGGGAACAATTATTCAGCATGGGGAAACAATTATTCCAGAGGAGAGTGAGGACAGCATGGGGAACAATTATTCCAGAGAAGTGAGGACAGCATGGGGAACAATTATTCCAGAGAAGTGAGGACAGCATGGGGAACAATTATTCCAGGGGAGTGAGGACAGCATGGGGAACAATTATTCCAGAGTGAGGACAGCATGGGGAACAAGGACAGCAGAAGTGAGGACAGCATTATATTCCAGAGAAGTGAGGACAGCATGGGGAACAATTATTCCAGGGAAGTGAGGACAGCATGGGGACAATTAGCAGTGAGGACAGCATGGGGAACAATTATTCCAGGGTGAGTGATGGGGACAGCATGGGGAACAATTATTCCGCAGAAAACAAAAACTCTTCCAGATCCACGATGTCCACATCAGTGACTCACACCTTCAAAATCACTGACATGGTCTTTGATCTATCTTTCTACGCCGTTAGTTTCACAGCGAGATGACTGAAGGCAGAAATTGAAGCAAATCTTAAGATACAGAGCGTATAAATGTACTCCCAGTTTATCTTCCTGAAAAACATCAAATCAAACGTGCGCCATGATGTATTTTGTCACTAAGATATCCATAAAGAAGAAAAACCATTTAGGGCCATTTAACCATTAGTAACAGTTATTCTGGTAAAATGAAACATCGGGCATCATCCGTGACCCATAATGAACATAACTACAAATTTTCAGAAAGATCGGCCCAGACGTTTTGTCTGGAGCGAGTAGAACACATTCTGACCACAGACAGACACACAGACCAGACACACAGACAGCATTTCTTCATTCCCATTGCAAAGTACTCCCTGTTCTACAGGAACTGGGAGTACAAAAAGAAAGGTTACTGGTTCTGCAGGACAAACTAGACCAACAGATTGTCCTGTACTCTGTCTACTTTGTCCTGTGGAACCAGAAACTTTTCTTTTTAACATTTTAATGCTGTGTTTGTCCCTTGATGTCTTGAACATTCCTCTCCATTCAATCATTCTGTTTGTTAGTCCATGAATACAGCACTCTTACAGAAACAATGAATCTAACTTTAATTATTACAACAGCCACAAGATAAATTCACAGATCCATGAATATTTGATCATTGCCCAACAGTCTGACTTTTTTTTTTCATAATACCCCTTGTACGAGGGGTCTCCAATTTACACCGACAACAACAACAAAAAAGGCATATACAGCTTACAGCATTAATTCAATGTAGTCATGTCAGAAACGAAATTTCAACACCTGTAATTGCCATTAAGAGTGTGTCAGATACACTTTTCCAAAACAGATACTATTTCCAAATCAGGTATCAAGAAAACTATCAATTCCACTTCCACCAGGTCAGGTTACATTTAATCTTCACTGGAATGATGAGCCACCAGTTTTATTTGGTTAATTAGTTTTGAACTTTTACACTGCGAATGTGACCTGCATTTTGAATGCAGGATGTGTGTGCGACTGACTGGCTGCACCACAAACACTGTATCATCTGTTCTGCTGATGTTTCTATGTATACAGCTGTGATTTTTTTCATCATTTTCTTTTTAATTGGCAAATCTTGTGCAACTGGAGGGACAATTATGGCCCCTTTTGCTCGACGCCACTGAGATCAGATCTTAGTCAATTTGTTCAATGTAAGCGAATCTTCAGCGAAGCAGAGAGTGTGGAGGTATAAATAATAAACAAATACAAGCAGATGGGCAATCAGGAGATCACAGATATCCACCACAGTCAAGCAGATCCAGGATCC